>JAWRVZ010000088.1:2535000-2815000 GCA_037043235.1 Rhodeus uyekii
AATAGTGTATGATCTGGTTGATATGTGACCTGAGACAACCAGTATGAAATTGAGCTGGACGAGGATGATCAGAGCCACGTGATGGAACTGTAACCGGGAGAGCGACTATGAACTAAAGTCATCCATCTCTCTCAACACAGAGGACATTGCTATGCATGAAAAGGGAAACCATCTCACCAGAATCTCGGGAAAACATTCCTTTCTTAGCAGTTCATTTCTTTATCTAGCTGGAGGGCTGTGTTGATATTCCGATACACTGAGGCTGAGATCTGTGTCTTGTCCCCGGGTGTCTGACATTTCATTCGCCGGTGTCCAAAGCATTGCAGCTGTGAGCTCACTGATGTCTCAAGGCATCACACATACTGAAAGAAGAACAAACATGCCACTGTTAAGACTGCACAGTAAGTCTCTCTTGCTCTTTCTCCTCCTCACTCTTTGACTCGTTCTCTCTCATATGCGCACTCACTCCCACACAAACATACTCAATCTGCAACATTTCATATCTTCAGGACAGCCGCATTTTCAAGTGTCACTTGGAGAGCAGAATCCATTTTTGCAGGGCATAGATTACAACATCAAGCGTCTTTGTAAAACAAGATGAATTTATACAGGCAAAATAGTGGAATTTGTTTTGCCCTCTGGTTATGCAATAATTGGTTGAATATACACACAAATCTTGGAAATTTGGGGGATTGTTTACACTTTTTAAACTTTTTTTTTACTCATTGGGCAGCTGTCAGTGCATGAAAATACCTAGTGTAAATGCCCATCAAGACACAACTGAGATGAACTTCAAGCAGGATGTGATCTGAGATGTCCAAATGCATCTGATTGCTCATGCCACACACCTCAACTCTTACAAACCCAAGCATGGCAGCATTTAGATGTTTAGAAGTCCTGCAATCCACACTTTCATGAATGAGAAACAACTGCAAATCTCAAATAGTATTGCCATATAGCCCAAAAAACAATCAATATAACTACAAATAGAAGCGAATAGTAGATTGGATTTATGTTTGTTACTTTTGCATCATTATCACAAGAGCTAAATTTAGCTTGGCACGTTATATTAAGTGTCTTAGTAATTATTTACTTCTAATTATGTAGTAACGTTTAAATGTTTCAACTTACTCAATGCATCTGTTTACATATGTGTTTTATGTTGTACTTCTATTTTTAAAAAAAGCTGCATGAAATTAAATCTATAATTACATTGTTGTGCCGAGTCTACCCTCTAAACCGCCCTTAAACTTTACCACACCACAAAACCTGTCCTTAACCATATCCACCTCCACAGATATCAGCAGAGACTTTGGGGAAAAAAATAAACAACAAACTAAAACAAAACAAAGGCGTCCATTCCTGCTCCTGGAAGACCACTGTCCTGAAAAATTGAACTCCAGCCCCAGCTACAAACCTGAACCAGCTAATCAAGATCTTGCTTGGCTTGCTAGAAACATCCAGGCAGGTGTGTTGAACTAGTTGCTTATTATCCGAACTAAAGTTTGAAGGACTGTTTCCGTCCTGGAGCAGACTTGGACACTTCTGCATGTACAACACAATAACTACATTGTACCTAACATGTGAGTGCATAGTAGATAACGAGACGTGTTTAAAATAGGGCATTGATTGCAGTTCTTGATTGATTGTGATAAATAGTTGTTCACCAGACACATCTGATAGGCCCTCTTTGCCTTTAATCACAAATTGTACTAATTTAATAATAAACTGGTACTCAATCCAAAAGGTAGTCTGGGTAAATTGCACAGAATTAACAAAGTCAAGTCAAGTCACCTTTATTTATATAGCGCTTTTTACAATGTAGATTGTTTCAAAGCAGCTTTACATTGGTCACAGAAAAAACAATATAAACTAAGTTTGTTTGGCTGAACAGCAGCCCCAAAAGAGCAGGCGAATCAATACAATTGATGAATTTTAAGTGTTAAGTTTCCCCAACTGAGCAAGCCATAGGCGACAGCGGCAAGGAACCAAAACTCCGGCAGGTGACGTAACGAATGAAGAATAGAATGGAGAAAAAACCTTGGGAGAAACCAGGCTCAGTCGGGGGACCAGTTCTCCTCTGGCCAAAGCCAAACAGTACATGATTATTATATTGACAACAATTCAAGTCCAATATGAAGTCCAATTTGGTCCGGTTAGAGATGGGTTCATGATCGTCACAGGGGAGGGTCCAGTAGAGTCACGGTCTCCGCAGACACCCCATGGCAGTGCTGTGCTCGTGTCCAGGTCCTTCATCTGATCTGGATACGGCCCGGATCCGGCTGACCATGGTAACCTCGGAATAAACAGAGACCAATATCAACGTAGATGCCATTCTTCTTCTGATGTATCGAGTACATCAGATGTTATGGGAATGTTCCCGATTCCGGCTGACCTAAATTATGCAGCCTAACAATCATTTGACATGATTTGGATAAAAGATGTGTCTAATGTGTGTACAAAGTAGACGTCAGACCATCATCCGTCCTCACTATGAAATTTCTCACTTGATTGAATTTCTCAACTGAGAAGAAGGGTGAAGGAACTAAAATCTCAGTTGTCGGACAGCAATAATTTTTCTCGCAGCTAACTTCAAAAACAAAGGCAGCCACCGAAATACAGAGTTGTATTGAGCAATATGAGTTCATGCAATTCTGCAAGCTGTACATTGCATATATTGAATTATACTATACATATAATTACTTTTTGACTTTTGTCATTTTATAAGTAGCTCACGAGCCAGAGAGGTGTGGGCAGCCCTGCCCTAAACCTAATCTTAACTCATGCTTACCTACAAGTGTCCTTATATTACTCAGTACAGTAACACTTTATTGGTTACACTTCATAATGAGGTTCATTTTTTAACAACAGTTTATGTATTAGCTAACACAAACTAACCATGAATAATACATGTGTTGCTGTATTTGTTAATCATTGAAAATATCTGACTCAATAATATGACATTCATTATCTGTTCATGAAAAAGGCATCACAGTTACTCAAGAACATGACAGAAACCTTTGGTGGATGTCCTTGGAAGACTTTCAGTGAATAATTGCTTAAGTTTATTTTCCTTAGTAGAACGTGGCGTTTGTAAAGCCAAGTTCATGGGTTCGATTCCCAGGGAAAGCAAGAACTGATTAGAATGTCAATGTGTGCCCTGAATAAGTTGTAAGTTGAATAAAAGCATCTGCCAAATGCATAAATGGAAATGTAAAGAAGTGAAAGCATCTTAACAGCCAGCCTGTGTGTGCTTCATGAAATCATCATTCGTACAACTTGCTCAAGGGAAACTCTAGGAACAAGAAACCAACCACAATTTTTCAGTATGCTTAGCTTTTAGACCACGGAGTCCTAAAAACATATTGCTGTAATTGGTAGACCGCATCAGGCAAGAAGAAGTGGCAGCTGGCTGCACGTAATCCATCGAGACAAGCTATCAGAAAGTTAAGCGAGATTATACGATGTATTACAAATATGCTTAGAGTGATGAGATGAGCTACTTATAAGTCTTGGAGAGGAGCTTTTCTCAAACCTCCACAGGAAAAAGGATGAAGTGTTGGGCTTTAAAGTCCGTGTGTAATGCATCTGAGTCTGAAGGGTGTGGAAGTTGGGGTTCGGTAGAAGACCGAGAAAAGGCACTGAAGTGTTGACTATCCGGAGCTTAGAAAAAAAAAACACTAAACATCTTCCCGTCAACACGCTGGATTGAGCTTATTCACACTGCATGTCATTTTTCAGGCTTTAAATAGTTTACACAGAACTGGGGAGGGAAAGGGTGACGGGTTGCAAGTGGAAATAAATTGAAAGGTATTGTGTGGATATTCTGCAAAAAAAGAGAAAGAAACCCGTCTTAAATGTCAACTTAATGTTGCATGCTGTGAAAGCCCACCTTACTGGCTTTCCTTTAACAGTTGTTTTTGTGTTGGTTGCCAGGGGGCACACACTGAATTCACAACCCAACAGTAGTTGATTTATTTCAGCATTCAAAAATGAAATATAATTCCATGTTCTTTAACATAAGATTTCCCATTGCTAAGACCTCAAAGTATACACTCACTTATAACAAACTCACACTACTATGAGTGAGAGTTTGCTACACATCTGAAATTATTTTGAGATGGATCTTCATACCAACTTCAACCATAAAGTAATATGTTCAATTTACCAATCTTACAAATGACCCAACATATATGTGACAGACTGATCATACTTTAGATTAGGGTCCAATTCCGACGAGTTTAGTCTCAATAAACTCCTAATTACTGCTTATTTGTAGATCTTCAGGTAGTTGTTAAATTTAGGTATTGGGTAGGATCAGAAGGTAGAATAGACATTAGTCATGTGCTTTATAAGTACTAATAAACAGCCAATATCCTAGTAATATGCATGATAATAAGAGTTATAATACGAACTAAATAATTAATATACGAGCATTAAATGTCCGTACGGTAAATTTGATTAAGCTTATCTGGAACCGTATGTAGATGAATGAGGAAGCCTTGTAGATTACACTGTTGAAGGCACAGACATAATCAAATAATCCATACAGTGGTTCCAACAAACAGGCAGAAATTGGTCCTGAGGACAAATAAAGTTATCATCTCAATTGCTGAATAGAGTAGGCAATTCCAGTCTTGCTTCCTGTTACAAACCTACGTAGAATGCCATCGTTTCTGTTCGTATCCCCAAGGAAGCTGAAATTTGTGTTTCAGACACGAGCTGTAAGCTGTTGACCAGTCACAACAGTGGACCGTCTGACCAATCAGTGCAGAGTAGTGTCTCGAAAAGGAGGGGTTTAGAGAGACTGACTCTTCAAATGATTTTGTTACCTTGGATGCATTTAAACCTATTCTAGGAGACCTCCAAAACAAAATTAGGAACATTTAAAATAGCACAATAGGGTCACTTGAAAAAAGTGTTTCATCACAAGGGTGCAAAACTGAATATGCATCCCTTAAAAGATGTGTAAAACAGGCTTAATCCTGATCCGCCAGTGTCATTTTGAGATTTCCCAACAGAAACTGTAAAAATGTTATTCAGTGCAACAAAAAACAAAACAACAACAAAAAATCAATTGCTTTATTGTGGTCTTAAACTGAGCCCCAGGACATTTCATGGTTTAAAAAGATGAGATCCAGGACAAGGCAACTTTCAGGTTCATTCTTGGGTCAGGGTATGGTTGTGATTTACACTCTCTGTTCACCCTCAGTTTGGTTTAATTTATGATGGGTTACTGCTGACTTTATAATAGCTTGTCTTTGTGAGATGCCCCAGATTTCATCATTCTGGTCTAGATACACTGACTCACACAGTTGGATACTATTGGAGGCTAACCAGCCTTGCTCAACGTCCTGCTTGCATCCATTACTTTGCATATGAGGGATGTTAGACACATTACAATTTTTGCGAGGCAACCAACAGAACACAAGATGGAAAGTAGAAAGTCATGAAAAGCAACATTTATTTGCACAAAAACTGAAGCGGAAGCTCGCCAGTCTTGCAAGCAGTAGTATTTCCTTTTGACAAATCTGGCTATTTAATATCTTGCAGTGTATTGAACAAACACACAATATACTTATTACATCCTAAGTATTACCACAATCCAATCAATACAAATAACCCAGAAAGATTCCACGTGTCAAGACAAATGATAATTCAGCTTGGCTTCATTTTGTAATGACAACGATTTGCTGTGTTATCGTGCACGTTATTCTACCGCTGAGATTTATATTCAGCACTAGTATTGAACTACAAAGAAAAATGAATCCTCTTTATTATATTCTGTATATATCATATGTTACTGTATATTCAGACCCTATGGATGTGGTAATGTAGAATATGTCCTTATTATGCATAAAAAAAAAGATTGAAATGACAACACTACACTATTTATTGTTTGACATAATATAGTGAATGTTTGCAGCCCAGCATTGGTTGTCTGCAAGTACTGTGACATTAGAAAAATACATGTGCTATTCAAATAAATAAAGAATGCAATATGTGAGGATGGCTTTTATTACTTTTGTGGCCTTCCTTCAATAGCAAGTACGTTATATTTCTAGGTTATTTAATTATCCAGGGAACATTACTGATCCCAAGTAACATCTCTTTCCGACATGCTGCTCGTAGCAAGAAAAGAGCAGTCCCTCTCAAATTGCAGAACCTAGATAAGTGGACATGCCCATGGGCCTCAAGCAAGAGGTATATAATAACAACATGGAGCACTATGATAAGCTCTTATCTGAGGGACACTTGTCCCAAACCTAGTGGAAAATGTGATTACACCTCTCTACAGGAGAACCAAGAGTGGAAGGCAGTCATAAAAACAGTATACTTGCCTCCTGAACACAGATGTCTCACATTAGGTCTTGCACTTGAGTTCTTGCATTGAGGAGTCACCGTTGCAGTTGTCGAATTTGTAAAGAACAATGGTGTATGATCTATTTCATAGGGCTATGAGCAATAACTATGTCATATATAGATATTACTGCAAAGTTAATACTATAGAGCAGATGTAGTGGTTTAAAATAATATTATTAATGCACGTCCATGGGAGAGAGCGTGTCTCTACATGTTCGATATCGATTTCCCTGAGGATGTTCCCCTATATTTGCTGTCATGCTGTGGAACTAGCTTTACATCAATATTCTTGAGACCAAACACAAGGTCATGGGCCAAATGAAACTTCATAAAATGTAATAGTCTGAACCAATACACTTGATTCTGTTCAAAGGGATCTCGTTTGATGCCATGACAAGTGCAATTTTTTATTTACTATCTGACTTCATAGTTCACATAATTCACATAATCTGGGTCACAGCAGTGCATGTGCTTTAACCTTTACCTTTATATGTAGTGGTCAACCAATATTGATTTTTTTTCTTCATCAATTTTTTTCTTTCTATTCTTAAGATGGCCAAATCCGACATGTCACATTTCGGAAAGGAGTGGTTTAGATGCACAAACCCAGTGGCCTATGTAAAATCAATTTAAAGATAGTCAAAACACATGCATAATTGATGACGTTACATTTATTTTCACTTTTACTTAAAAAATAATTGGAATATGCCATTCATCGTGGAATATCTCATCCATCTCCATATCTCATATCTCATTAAACACCAAAACTCAGATACCCTCAACCACCCGCATGCAAAATAACGCAGGCTACATGATATAATTTGTCTAAAAAAGAATGCATAAAATGCTATATATCCTCCTCAAATCTAATCAAACTAAATATACAGAAACTCCTTTTGGCTTAAAGCTGAAAGTGGGTTTTTATTTATATTTTGCAGGCAAAACGATTGGATCTTCATGATTGCTGTTCATGCATTCAATTCCAATCATGTAATTCTAATGTGAGAAAGCACTGTTAACCAGTGCAACAATGATGCTTACACTATGCCGCATAATGACTTCATAATAGCTTCATGCTATGAAACTCCAGCGTTGAGGAAAATAACATCTATATTTCTTAGCTCAGCCAGTGTAACTTATTGAACAGAGGTGTGAAGGTTAGCCCAGGTTATTTCTATAATAAGAGTGGGCTTGCTTTTTGTCAGGTGGCTGAGCAACTCCCATTTTGTGTTTGGATTTGTGTGCGCCGCCTGCTCTGAAAGCACTGACCCTCATAAAGCCTCTGTATTGACGCAGGCAAATTGAGGCTGTCTACAGACCTCGTGGAACAGACTGTTCTTTCAGATGTGTCATGCTCATTGGATGGCTTTTTAGGCATTTCTTTCCTTTTTTTAAAGAATTACACATTTCACTTTTTTTCATCATTGATTTTAGGAAATCTCCGATCACAAACCAATCGCAATTTAACGGCATATAACCTTATACAGATGAGGCTTTTGTGCTACGTTATGATTTGGAGCAGAGCAAAACATTAGTAACCCATAGTAAATTGCACAATTTTATTTAGAACAGGTTGTCTCCATTCAAACAAGCCCAGACACAACAATAACAATTCTGGGCTGGGGGAATGTTTGTATCCCTACACACAGAGAGTTGGATCCACAGAAGGTAATGGAACAATTATTATAATTAGGTTTAACTGGAAATTTCATCGTACTCGATCTATTCTTTAAACAGCATAATGGTAAAAATGGAACACTACGACAACAGCTTTCTTATGGCTGTGTTTTGCTTCGGGGTTTGTGCATGACTGACAACACAATAGATCCTTTCAGTTTTGACCCCTCCGTTTGTCCTAAAATATGTTTGTCCATCACAGCATTCTATCTGTATTTGCAATTATTTGCAGCCTTTAGTCACTGTCTGCAGCATGCTGGATCCTTCACTGGAAACCGAAAGTGACTCACTCCCTCTAAACATTCCCTCTCTGAATTCTTGCATCTGGGAACAATACAACTTGACACCCTTATGATTAAAAGTTTCTAAGAGGTATTGCCAAATTAAGCGACATGGTATTTGACTCTGATCAAACCCATCCAATAAGAACAGACTGGTGGGAGTGGCCATGGATGGCAACATGCCCAATGAATTATGGGTGTTGAAGTTTGCTGAAAGGAAAGACAAAAGCCGTTTTCTCTAGCCAGACCAAAAAGCGCTGTCCTGAAGCTAATAAATGGTTGTTGTTTTTTCTCCAGGGTTAGAGACAAAACTTGCAAGAAAGCAGCTCTCTTAGACAAAACTTGCTTAGCCCTGTTATAGATGAACCTGTTTTATTGAAAGCGCATTTTACCACTAGTGAATTACTCCTTTAATCCATCAGAAGGATTGTGCCATTTGTAATTAAGAGGGAAAATCTCCTCACCTGCTCTAGCGTATGGTATATTATGTTTATAATTATATAACTTGGTTTGTTCTGTTTAAGTACATTTTTATGTTTATGTTTTGTAAACACAATGAGGTGAAAGTAAACATTGTGGATTTGTTTTTCATATTAGCCAAATTTGTATCATTGGAATGGAACCAGTGATCAAACAAATATGCATGCAAAACAGACGGTGTTTAATGAAACGGAACAAACTGATGGAAAATCTTCTTAAAGTGTGAATAGCCTGGGATGTTTTCATTTTCTTTAAGTTTAGTGTTAATTGATGATATTTCAACAGTTGTATTCTGGAGGCTCAGCATCACAGTCCTCATCTCAAGAGCGCTTTTAGCCAAACCGAGGTGTTTGTTTATTCTGAATGCAAATGTCAGAGTCTGTCACTGAGCGCTTTACAGCGTCTTTCCTCGTTTATCTCTTACATCTCTTTAAAAAGGTCAAATCCCTCCATTAGATGCTGCTGCTGCTGTTGTTAGATATTACAAGCCATTTGTACCGTTTCATTTAATTGTGGGTATTCATCTACGTCAAAAAGTTGTTTTCTTTTACAGTGATTTTTAATTTTTTGTTTTGCTATTTCACATAAGCATTTAAGTGCAGGTCAACTCTTCTATGTCACTTCACATCTCGCAGAGCTTGAGTTTAGGATTACAGCGAGATCTAAACGTATAGTTGCGGTCAGAGTTATTGGCACCGCTAGTAAATATGATCAAAGATGGTTGTAAAAAAAAAATCTGTATTTTTACAAATCTGCATCTGTTTATGTACCGTTTGATCTTTATACAAAAAAAATTGCTAAAATATAACTTTTCATTAGAGTAAAATTATAGAAAGTGTTTGTGGTGTGGGAAATAAATGAAATATTTTTTTTCTGTTAAGTTGACCATAATCATTGGCACCCCTATAATTTTTATATGAGTGAAACATATTCACATACAAGTATATTCCCATTCTTACTTTTTTTTTAGCACATTAGGGTAAATAGGAACATGAAATTGTCCAGCCATGACTTATTTCCTACTTCGTTTTACTAAACGGTTTAAACCACAGAATATAGTTCTGTTGTGCAGAAATTCTTCACAAAATAGAAAGCAGATAGCTAAAAAATAGCGAAATCTCAGTCATTAGGGCAATAATTTAGAAGTTCTCCACTAGAGATGTTACTAGAGTCTAATGTACGTTGAAGATGAAGGTTTGAGTGGACGGAGACTCTCCAAGGATCACAGATGGAGAATTGCAGAGATTAGTTGAGTCTTGGGGTCAGAAAGCCTAAGGAAGAAAAAAAAAATCTAATCCCTACATCAGCACATGTTATTTGGGAAGGGTTCAAGAAAAATCCTCCTTGCTCGTCCAAACACAGACTCCTGCATGTTCAGTTGTCAGACACGACTGGAACTTCAAAAGTGGACAGATTCTATTCTAAGATGAAACTAAAAAAAGAGCTTTTTGGCAGCAAACCCACCAGATGGCTTCGGTGCAAACATGCATGAAAAGTATCCCATGCCCGCGGTTAAATATACCGCTGGAATTTTAATGTCGCAGGCCTATTTTTTGGCCGGAGGTCCCGGACTTCTTGTTCAGATCATGGCATCATTTCTATCAAATATCAACAGATAAAAAAATCTAAACCTGATGACCTCTGCTAGAAATCTTATAATGGAATGTGATTGGATCTTCCATCAGGACAATGATCCAAAACAAACATCAAAATCAACACAAAATGTGTCACTCAGCACAAAACGAAGCTTCTGTCATGGCCATTGATTCATCCCTGATTTACATGTTACTGCAAAGAAAGGTCAGATATTTGTCCTTTATTTTATTTTTTAAATAAAAGTACAGCCGTCTGTGATCATGTTTATCAGGGTTGCCAATAATTCTGAACACAACTAT
The DNA here is from genome assembly GCA_037043235.1 of Rhodeus uyekii. NCBI lineage: Eukaryota > Metazoa > Chordata > Actinopteri > Cypriniformes > Acheilognathidae > Rhodeus > Rhodeus uyekii. Next base: position 2,545,697 of record JAWRVZ010000088.1, read on the forward strand.
AAGTTTCCTAGAATGCACAATGCCTGATATTTTTATATTTTCCCACAACTGAAGATTGCATCATATTACTGAATGCAAACACACACACGTGAGATCTATTTAAAGAGCTGTCAATACTCAACCCATCTGTCGTCTGCATGACTGCACTGACTTGAAGCCGAATAGGGAATACGCTTCACATGTGATGCGGCAAACTGGTATGAAGGAAATAAAAAAAAATTAAAATAACACCAGCTAGACTTGAGAAAGCATGCTGCTAATCCAACTCTGAGCAAATGGAAATTGTCAATGCCTCAGAGCAAAAAGAAATGCAAATGGATTAGTGTGGAAATTGCTTTCCAAATTGTTGTTTTGCTCTTATCGGCATTCTCGTTGGAATTATTTGATAAACTAGGATCACAAACAAACCAACTTCTAACCCTGATGTTTGGATAAAATATTTTTTTTGTCATTTTTACTTGTCATTATTATTTGCATGAAGTTCTACTTTGGTAAACAATACATGAATACACAATGAGAGCTGACAAAAATGCACAACAGTACTACTATCATAATGTTGTACATTTGACTGGCGATATTTTCCAAGTCTTCTAGCGCTAGGATTGTGGGAGAAACAGACCAAAATTAAATGCATTATTCACTGAAAATGTATAATACACTCAAAGTTGGTTGATAACCACTGTAAGTGGAACATTGCGTCTGATCAGTTCAGTTCATGGGGGAAAAAATCTAAACATTCAGACATGTTTTATGAACTAAATTATTCAAAAGATCATTGAAAAGATCTGACTGACTAAAATGAAATGAATTGTCTGTTCATGAAAAAGGCATCACAGTTACTCATGAATATGCCAGAGACCTTTGGTGGAAGTCTTTCAGTGAATAATTGGTTAAATTGATTTTCCTTAGACAAATCAATTGTATGTATTTAGCCCTCAAACAAAAATTTAAGGCCAGGAAGCGTTTATATCACAGTTGTTTTTTCTACTGCAAAAGAAAAATGTCATTAGATCCTTTCCTGTGGCTCAAACAGTAGAGTGTGCCATTTGTAATGCCAAGGTCAGAGGTTTGATTCCCAGGGAAAGCAAGAACTGATTGGAATGTCAGTGTGTTCCTTAAATGCAATTTAAGTCACTTTGGATGAAAACGTCTTCCAAATGGAGAAATGGAAGAGGTGAATGGGAATGATATAAAATAACATCTGAAATGTAAGCGAAGAATAACATTTAAAAAAGACCACTGTGAACAAAGATTTGGGTCGATCAGCTTATTCTTCTTGACTGACATTATCAAACTTGTGGTCAAACTGACACAGTAAAACTGATGCCATAGTGTAGTTACCGTACATTGTCGTTACATTTCCGACACATGTTCTAAGTTGTACACCGATCTCAAAAGAATGGGACTGGCTGAAAAATCAGAGAAGACTTTGCTTTTGAGAAAGCAGGTTTTTTTAGAAACTGAAATTGATTGTTCAGACAGAGAGTGAAAATGTGTGGCAACAAATTAAGTAATACAATGTAATTAAGTAATCTAGTAATTCTAGTAGACTCTATAAACAAAATGATGTGCCTGTAAATTATCATAATTGGGAGCCCTTTAATCAAAAATAATTATTTTCCTGCTGGATTGCCCATGATCATTGCCTGGAGTTATTGTGGTTGATTACTTACACCTGTGTCTCATTATCTTGTTAATGCTTGCCTATTTAATTTTTATGCATTCATTGCAAACTCTTATAAGTGTCACGCTGCATTTCTGAGCACTCGCCCTCTGGTTACCCATGGTTTGTTTTGGACTTTCTGCCTGGTTTCCCAGATTTCCCTGTTGTCATTTTGGATTATCTGTCCTGCGTTTTGACCTATTGCCGGTTTTATGGATTGTCATTCTGTATTCTCAATAAAGCTGCATTTGGTTCCTCAACTCTGTCAGAACCGTTTCATGATAAATTCATACAAAGTCAAAATATGATGTATTAAAAAGAACATACCATACCTAATAATTAGTATGTGTTCTGCACATCAGCACTCTGGTGGGAAGAGAAAATGGTTTCTTTTACTTTTTGTCCTTTGAGGAGTGTCATTTTCTTTTATACAAGCTGAACAAAATAGGAGTAGACACATATAAAACTGCACATTTTAATAGATCGCACATTTGTTTAACTTTTTCAATTCAGAACATGGAGGTTTTGAAGGTTGACAGCCGTAGTCCTGATTTACCTTTTATCACATTGAAATAATATTGTTATTTTTAAGCAATAACACAAGGACGCTTGCCCTAGAAATTAGCTTACTTTCTACGAAAAGAAAGAAAGAAAGAAACAAACAAACAACGAAAATGAGAGTCTGAGCATTATTACACGAGAGGTAGAAAGATAAGAAGTCATACATCGAAACAGGATATTACTAGAGCTCCCTCTCATTATTGGTCTCATCATCTGGAATGACATCCTCCCTCTTTCAAATAAAACATTTCTTGGAAATGAGGATGTTTTTGTTTGTCCAGCCATGATAAGTGAAGAGACACTCTCCAGTGAGCTGCGAAAATTATGGCACATTACAGTGCATCCACACAACTTTACAAAAGAACCAAAAAAAGAATAAAGAGTTGTAATAAAAACAAGCCGCAAGCTTTCAAACACATTCTCTCCGCCTCAACATGTCATGTTCCATTATGGCAGAAGCATGTTGATTGACAGGCCATATGGCATTGTGGATGACACATACAACTCTATATTGAACAGAAACATACATTTTATTGTGACCACATAGCTGCTTTTTTTGCTCTGTAAACCCCCGGCTGCTCTGTAAACATGTCATTTCATAAATAAACTATATCTGGACTTCTTAGGGATTTAAATAGTATCACACTGCTATAGAAGCAAAATGAATGTCAAAGCAAAATAAATCACCATTTTAAAGATCGAATGAAATTTAAATCCAATGATTCCTGCCATAATAGTACAGAAAGCCAGAATATTGAGACAATATTGCTTATTTGTAAACATCATTGAAAGAAGTTTTTTCTACCTTTTTTTGCAGACGGAGAGCTTTTTGTGAAATACAAAGGTGTAAGCCTGCTGTCTGAGAGCGTTTGAAATCAAGGCTGCGAGAAGGAACCATATGGCACAAAACACAATATAGGTAAGAATGAAGTACTTGTTGATGCGGAAGTGTGCGTGCATTCACACCACTAGATTCAGCCAATTTACACCTGCTTTATCTGTCCCTTTTATTTTATGACAGTGATGAAGAAAGGTGGAGAGATGTTTGTTTTTTAGGGGAGAGAACCTGAAAATTATTTTCATTTAGATGATTTTAAAGAGCATGTTATATGTTATTGAACATTGAGCCTTGGCGTCTGGGTGGTCCCTGACATGAGTTGACTAGAATTAGTGGTCAAGGTCGTTGAGGCTAATAAACATTTTTTTTTTGTAGACCAGGATCGTTACATCTGTTCCCAAAAAAAAGAAAAAAAAGATGTATTGTTGTAATTTGCTCTCTTGTGCTAATCACAACAATACATCTTTGTTTCTTTTTCTTTTCTTGGACTGGAAATATACTTTTACTCACCTTCTAGACATAGGTATGTGAATGGAATATGCATATGTAATGGAATATGTAATGGTCCGTGTCTGGTTGCTTTCGGATCAAGGTTGAGGAATTGCTCTCCCCATGCTGTTGTTGTAGTAATATATTGTTATTATACAGTGTGTAACTGTTCAAAAGTACCTTTACTAATAATAATATTTTGGAAAAAGTATTAGCTTATATCTTTAGTTTACGTAGCCCTGTGGAAAAAAAATAGCCCAAAACTCTATTCATGAAAGCAATTCTGAAAATACAGTTTATTTTTTATTCTCTGCATCTGAATAATGTCCATGACGCAGCATCCCTCTTCTCACATCACTGTGAAGTTATATAAGATTGTACAGGCCTCTTACTATGACTATGATGATATTTTGTCCCACATCATTTTCCACATAGAAATATTTGTGATTGGAAATCTAATTTATTTCTCATACTCACCCAGAAATGGAACGCTATATTCAGTCAAATATATCAATCTATAAGGCAATTTAGCATTGCTCCCTTCAACTAACCAAAGATAAAAGTCACTGGGTGCATTGGCAGATGAGTTTATCATCAAGAGCATTTTCAGAGAAGCTACTATCTGTCTGCATGCGGCTTTGTCTCACTGCATTAATTTTTCAAAAGCGGTATGCACAGATGTTGAGCCATTTTTTTACATCAGTGTGATTGTTGTAATAAAAATGATTGGAGAAAGGGGGGAATTATAACAGGGAGCAAATGTAGCAAACTACATGTACTCTATTGCAAATACGTTCCAGTATAAATGTGTTTTCCACACGGGGACTAAAGGACTTTCCACTAGGATTAGTATTTTGGATATTGCCACCTTTGTGGGGACATTATAATTAGCAAGATATAAAGGTGAAAACTATTTTACAGTGTTATAATTAGTAATATTTCACATTTAACAGCAGCAGTTATATTAACACTTAGAAATGTGCTCTCATACCCGTTTAATTACATTTTGTTTTAATGCTCTTAATTACTGTATAGACTTTTTTTTTTAAATCCAGCTTGAAAAGATGAATTCATGACATCATAAGTCGTAAGTAAGGGATTAAAAAGTCAAAATTATGAGTTGCTGTCTTGTAAGCTTGTTGATCTGACACTACACAGGATGAACTGTGAATACATTAAAGAGTATTTTAATTATGGTTTTACTAATGAACGGCATTTCTGTGAGTAAACACATGAACGAATGGAGCAAGGCGTGGAGCTTAAATTTAAAACAAGTATTTGTATTTGTCGCGTGCACCATTTATTGGAACACATGATCATTTTTACAGGAGTTTTACTGTTTGGTGAAAACTGCTGCCCACAACCTCATACTTCTGTTTCAGCTGTTCATCAGTTACAGTAGCATTCATCCAACATTTCTACTGCATCTATATCATGACGTTAGCCAGATGCTGTTGAACAAAAGCTGCCATCTCAGCCACTTCTGTTTTGATTTTTCTGTGCCAAAGCTTTCCATTCATGCGTTTGCTCAGAGCCGTTTTGCTAATATGAAAAGAATTTCATCATTTCGTCAAAACCGCGTTTAAAAAGCTCTTTAATGTGTTCATATTTCATGCTGTGCCGTGTCACATCAATAGCCTTGCAAGACATAAGCCATCTTATTTCGATTTAGTAAGTCATAATTTCGAATTTGATCTTTTTTTAAATCTCTTTATCGACTTTTAAGAGATTTCATACATGATTTTTTTTTTTTTATTATGGTATGGAATGGAATGGAATTCCGTACTATAGCCATATCGCAGGTGTTATTATTATCACACTAGGATTGGGCTGGATGAATAAGGATTACATTTAAGATTTTGTAGGATTTGTTGATGTAGAGCAGAGGTGCCCAAACTAGGGCCCGCGGTCACTTTTGGTTTGGCCTGCCGTACCGTCCGAGGAGAGAGAGATAACTTCGACACAGATTGTCATTTCGAATTTAACAGAACAATTTTGTTTATTTTATTGTAGAACTAAAACAGAGTAAACTGAAATTAAATGTTTAAATTAAATGTAAATTAATTAAAAAAAAATTATTGTAAATGTGCAATTTAAGCTGCAGCACTGCGTGCTTTGCGACACATGACCTCAATAAACGTCAACAAATTAAACGCAATAATGGAGAAATCAAGGCAGTGGCACACAGATAAGAGATATTTAAAAAAAAATGGCCAGATGAGTTTTTATTCACAGAACTCCAATCAAAGGCAGTATAGTTTGCAAACAGTCTGTTGCCGTTTTAAAAGAGTACAATATCCGTCATCATCATGAAACAAAACATTGTGCAGCTTTTTCAAAGTACAGCTGCGAGGCGCGAGAACAGCAGGCTCACGAGCTGCTTACTGGACTTCGACCTGAACAGAGCGCTGCTACGTCCTTCATCATCAGTGATACTGTCTCTGTTTGGCAGTACAGTGAATCCCTCATTTATTGCGGGTAATGTGGGCCGGAACTATCGCGATAGGTGAAAATCCACGAAGTAGGATCAGCCAATCAGCTCACGGGATACATCCACTCGTACTCTCATTGGCCGAGCTCGCGCTGGGAACCAATCACGTGTCTTGTCTGAGTGCTGTGGGCGTGTTCAAAGCCTCTGAGAGAGTTTCTCTCTTTATCTGGCATCCTGGGAAACCGTTTCTCTCGCATCATGATGAAACAACACTGTTTTCCGTAATACGGCTGTACATGGCGGTATTTTTGAATTTTTATTTTTCGATGAATATTTTTGAAAAATCCGCAATGCACTGACACCGCGAAGTGGCGAGGGATTACTGTATCTACCTCTGCGAGCAGACTTTCAGTCTGATGAACTTGAACAAGAGTAAACTAAGAAGCCAAATAACTGACTCTCACCTTCATAACGTCTTTGTCTGTAAGTCAGCTACAGACCAATCTTGCGAAAGCCTAAACTTCTAGAAAATAAAACCAGCTTCATATCTCTCATTAGGTCACTGACATTGCAACCACATGGTTTTATTATTGATTGTGTATTTGGCACTGAACTGTATTGTACATTGAACACTTGGGTATTGTTGCCCATTTAAATTGTTCATTAAAATGCAAAGTTTTACAAATAAAACTGCATTAGTTAATCAGATTAAAGTTGTTTTATATTTCTTTTAAACATTATGAAATAAATAAACCCATAGCAACTTTAATGTAATACAGTTTGATTTATGATGCAAAATGTACTTTTGGCCCACAGCTCTCAATCAAGTTTGATTTTTGGCCCTTCATAGGAAAAAGTTTGGGCACCCCTGCTCTAGAGATTGTGTGATACCAGTAGCAAAGGTTTGTTGTTATGGGAGGAAGGAGGCGAGAACCTGCGAACATTTAACAACTTTAATCATAAAATAAATAAACACCACAACGAAAGTATAAGTATATACAAAAGCACACACAAACATACACTTAAACAAAACAACGTAAAATCCAGACCTGGAAATCTCTCGTCCTTCATTTTCTTTGCTCCTCTTTTTTTATGCTCCTTGTAGCCGCTTCGTGATAAACTAGACCCGGATTAACAAATTGAGGATTCGATCTGCTTTTAAAACCTCAATTTACAAATATTTTTGTCCACCATGATTGATTCCCTATTGACAGCAGCCATGTTAATGTTCCATTTCCTTGGTAATTGACCACCAGAAACTCTCTCTCTCTCTCTCTCTTCCTCTCTGACATAAGTAGCGCTTGCTGATAAAGGAAATTAACTTGTAAAATGTCAGCTGTATTTATAAATTGCTATGTGGAGAGACCGTTACTGATCAAGCAGGCAATGGAGCGCGTGCGGATTTCTTAAGTCTGGAAATATATTTATAGTATCAATTAATGGAGTAACATAGCAGAGTAGTTTTTGACCAACCAAAACAACCAAGGTAAAACAGATAAAAATAAATCAAATCCAGGGTCAAAATTATGGTTTAAATGTAAAAAAAGGTCTAAAGTTTTATTACAAGAATTATTACACAAACCTTGATTTAAGATTATTCCTTATCAGTGCAGGTCCTCTATTTCATTCAAAATGATCATTTGTTTATGAGACTATTGATGGTACAGTCACTTTTGACACATATAAATGGTTCTTCTACCAAAAGATTTTATAGTCTGTGAGTTCTCAAAAAAAAAAAAAAAATGCTACAATTGTCACTATTTATTGAACAGAAGCTGGATACTTTTGTATTCTCCATCCGTTCGTGTTTTTAGCAATAATGTGACACGGCACTTTATTGAAGTGCACATAGCATGAGAAAATGTGAGAAAATGTGGCTGCTTCTCTTTTTTGTGCTTGTCAACTGTCATGAAAGGTCTGTTGAATATTCATTGCGACTGAAATAACTGCAATGGATGTTTCACTTCAGTTCTCTCAGTTCAGGGCATTTCTATTACATAATCAGAACTAGTATCAATGGTCTTATATTATTTCAGTTCTTTTACAATCTGTTTTAATGAAAAGATTCTCTGTAGGATATTTAATGCCACATGTATTTTTATCCCTAGAGCATTGTGTCTGCGTTTTGAGTATACCTATTAATTTAAATTGGGAATTGTTTGCTTTTCTTGGTTTGCATCGTCACTCCAAACTACAAACGTCTTACGCTATGACAGATCTATCTTCACGTCAACAGATGCACCATCAGGGAAAATAACATGGAGTTTCTCAAAAGTAACAACATACCTACAAAGAGGCCTTTAGATCTAGAAAAACACTTTCATCAGTAGTCCTTAACAAGTCAACTTTTAATGCTTATTTTTCCAGGAATACACTCTTCTACTTCTCTGTGGCAAATTAGCTTATGTCAGAACAAATATGTTACAATCATTTTATGAGCAGAGAAGGAAAGTTCTTGATTTAGATTTTTGAAGAATATAAAATGACTTTGGTGGGACCAGTTTTCTTAAAGTGTGTATATTTAATAGCTGGAGAAATCTGTTAGAACCTCATATACTGTGTTTGCTAAAACGTTGTGTGGCCCAGTACATGGTCAAATCGATTCAAAGTTAACCGAAATGAACTAAAAGCCACAAATTGCACATTTCCTATTAAGTTGCATAAGCGATTTCCGAGAAACGCTGATCTAAGTGGATCGACCTGATCAATCAGCAGCAGTATGTGCTCATGATGGGGGAGGAGAGAGGGGGAGGTTAGAAGAAGACTGTAGAAAGAGACATGGCTGAGAGACATCGCAAAAGAGGAGGAAAATTATTGGAAAAACAATTTTTATGATTAGACTAGAGCAGGGGTGAACAAACTACAGCCTGTTGGGCTTTTTAATCCGGCTCGCCAAACTCGCCGAATGTGTATTAAACCTCCTTCATTTTACATTTCCCTGTAATGTCACTCTGTCGCGGCTGCAAGCGGCAGTGGCGCTGAAGCTGTGGTGGAGAGTAGGCGTGTGTCGCAAACCCCTCAACCCCCCTTCCCCCCCAACAAACAACAATCGCATATCATGCTCACCCTGGCCCCCCTATCAATTTAAAGAAACCAATGTGGCCCGCGAGACAAATAGAGCTTCAGAGCTTCAGAGCTTCAGGACCCACGTTTATATTGGAATATATATCAACCCATGTTGAGACTGAAGCGGAAAGACTTAAAACTGAGGCTGATTTTGCATTGTTTCTTCTCCATTAGTCTTGCTGTGTTTCATAGAAATAATATATGCTGTTGTTGTGATGTTGATGTTATGATGATGTGACGTAACAGGACGGTTTTGAGTGTCAATGTTGATCTGGAGCTGTTGGAGACTAACAACCAACTTTTGCTTTGTTATTTTCCTTTAATTTAGCTATGACAAAGAGACATCCACTCTTACATTGGATGTTTACATTGTATGAGCATTTTGGGGTTGGAGCAATGCATGGGGGGGGGTTGTTTTGGTTGATTCTGAATGTCAACAGTGTTTCTCAGAAATCAGTTGCTGCATGTAATTGTGTGTGTAAAATCTGATTTGCAGATTCTATCCAACCTTAAAAGCCTCAGCATACATCTGTCCAGTATGTCCAGAGACATACTGGCTGTCCATTGTCAATTGCACTTGTTCCTGTTGCTTGTCCTCAATCTGGCAACCAGCATAAGCATTAAGCATTAAGTCCGACTCTATCCAATATTTTGACTTTGGACTGCAGTACCCATTTCAACCACTAGCTTCCAGTTACTGCACCTTTAAGGGCGAAGCGTGAGAATGCACAAATCAAAAATATACTATTATTTTTCATCTCTTAACTGCACTCCTTTACAGTGACATCTAATTGATGTCATCTGTGGTGCTTTAATTTTCTTCCAGGATTTTGAAAATCAATGTTATTACTGTATAAAGGCCAACCAATTAGAAGAACTGCTTCATGTCTTCTCTACTGTGATGTGATGCTTAATATGATTTTTCTTAAACAATTGAACGGATGCAAATCCCTTTAGCTGTTTTGTGGTTTGTACATTAAACTGTGTCAAATGACAAAATAGCTGCACTACATTTAATACACTGGCAAGTCACATTAAAAGGTCCTTTATTGGGTCAACATTGGCCTTGCTGTTGTCACTCAACAATGTACTGTATAGGCCACCTCATATTCCTTAAAGAGCTTCACACGTCACTTTGTTTCTTTACCTGCACCTGCGATTGGTCAATTATGTCCTTGACTGGTTAAGCTTTCATAGACTATGTGAGCATTGCACCTACGTGGAAACCTTTGAGAATGAATGGCAGTATTTAAGCAAAGAACTGACACGTTGTAAGGCTTGAGTTTTAGTGCACATATCTACATTCATTGCTCAGTACAAAGAAAACAACTGAATATAAGTTAAATATACCACTGACTCTGAATACAATTTGACAGACACTTTAATCCATAGAATACATATTTATCAGAAAATCCACTAAAAGAAGCTATGACACATACATGTGGGAGCTGTAGCGAAACATAAGGTTATTGTATATGGATAGCACCTGGCAACTAATAAACTCAATGGCATATTTATAGCTGACCCTCCCTAACCTAAAACTGCACTAGAGATTTCGAAATGTGCTAAAGAATCAGAGGCCAAAAGAGTAAAGACATTGTTCTGCAAAGAACGAATCAGCGTTAAGGTTGCCGTATGTATAATCCTCAACAGACCCAGCAACAACTTAAACTGAACAATACATGAAAAATACATGTAGACATACAAACTTAACGCACAACTCTCTAATGCACCGTAGCTAAATGACTCGGCAGAGATCACTTTAATGTCTCAGGAGAGGATAAAATAGTCCTTACTTTAAGTGGCTACTTACATTACATGTGTTTTTGATGTCGGTTTTCACTATTGGATGCTGGTGTTCTGGTTTATCTCTGTGCTCAACCACAGAAACTGGCCGGCTTAAATCAATACCACATTATTTGACCACCAAGTGCTGCTTTATCCTGATTAGTAAGACCAATTTGATCAACCAGCTTAATCAGAAATATAATGCTGCAACGAGTATCACTACCCTACTTTTTGCTACTGAATACAATGGTATAGCGGGCAAACGAACACCAAACCAGCATGAACCATCATGGACCTGAATGATTCATATTTGCTGGTGAAAGAAACAAACCAAAACAAATATGTAGTAAGCTTGCAACCTGGTTTTTGTTTCACAAACAGCAATGCAACTTGGATAAATGATCTAGCTAGTCAGAAAGTTTTTCAAAACCGCAGTAACATGGTCACACTTTTGTCGCATCGACACTAGTTAATGTTAATTGGAACTGTGGTTTCTGGAAACGCAGCATAATTGAACAATGTTGGGAATAAGTGAACTTTTCAACAATAGTTGGCTAACCATGCTTTTGGGAAATGTACCCGAGCTGTGTTAAAACAAACATGGAAACTCTTGTCAAACATGGTGAATAATGAATGCACATCAAAGTAGAGTAAAGAAAGATTGCAGCGGCTCAAAGCACCAGCTAGTACTAAACTGACACAAGACTCCAGAACCAGTCAACCTGAGTGTTTGTAAGTAAACACAAAGAAAAATCTATATGAATTCCAATACACATCACTTAGCATTGTGGAGTGCAGTTAGCGTCTCAGGAAAACCACGAAATGCTCCAACCATTCAACCAATTCAGTTCCTTTTATCTGTTCGTTTTTGCAATTGAATATATTCCTTGACCTGCAAACTGTACTTCTCTGTTCAGTGTCGTATTACAGCCAGCAAATCACTTTCAGGAATTCAGCATCTGCTCCTTTTCTCAAACTGGCCCCTCACAGATCCCTGTGGAAGTGAGACTGGAACCATCACAATTTGAGCACAAGGCACTTAACACAGGTTTCTGAAGGGTGAAATGTGACTGTCAAGAGTTCATATTTCTGTTCTGACATGAAAGTCAAGGCAAATCAGTTGCATTTACTTTTTAACAGTACAGAAATATCTATTAACGCTGTTGTGATATTTTTGTGCCGTCAGTTTGGAGTTTGCTTTGCTCATGTTGTTGTGTTATGGCCCCTGAGGTGACCATTTCAACATTTGCATGCATATTTCATATTGAAGACGCATCCTCATTCACTAGAGAAGGATGTAGAGAAGTCATCCTCGTAAATAAAACAAGCAGAGAGCAGAACTGCAACTCAATATGCCTGTACTCAGGACTTGGACATAGTGTACAGTAACTATTGTGTGATGATATTTCCATCAAGATGTGCATTCATTTTTGGTCAAGATCTTATATTGACAATGCAAGAGTCAAGTATTATATGCTAGACTAATAACAATCACTGCAATAATGATCCAATCGTTGCCTCTTAATTTGACTGTTTAAATACAAACAGCAGCCTTTTTAAAACGTATAATACTACAGTGGAACCCGGTTATGTCGACGGCCTCGGGGGTTGCAAAAAAGCGTTGAGATAACCAACAGCCAATATGGCGATTTATTTGATGAAGCGATCGGCATGCTATAAAAATGTACATACACTGTATATGTTTGCTAACAACAAAAGGCATATGTGCACCAACTAACAGCAGAGATTGTAACTTTATGTTTATGTTGGGAATATACTTTTAAGACGGCATATGCTGTTGTGTGTGCGCTGTTCTGGTGTGTGTGTGTGCGCAAGGAGGAGAGTGTGTTTGAGTGAGGAGAGAGATGGCCGCTCTACCGCTGACTGTTATTTAATATAATCTACTGTTTCTATTTTCCTTCTTTTATTTGATGTTTGTCAGAGTGTTTTCTTTTTCCTGGTTTGTACTTGCGCTCTTTCCATGTTTGAGAAGAGTGTGCTGGTACAAAACCCATCTATAAAGCTTGTGTGACCAGTTTAATCGCCTCGAGTTTTCTTTCTTTTCCATTTAACATCTGGACAGCCGTTACAAGATTTATCAGTATACGATAAAAAAACACCTTCGATTCTCGATACAAACCTTTAATCGTATTCTCCAACATTGCAAACACAATTTCGCTCACAGCGCTCACAGTCACACACACACATAAACACATTCGCTCATAACAGTCATTTCGCTCGGACACAGTTCTGATAGTATTGCACACGCAGTTACTATGATTTCTTTACAAACTCTAAATGCTTTGTTGCTTTTTGTCTTTAACGCTCTGCTTGAAAACAAATGCTTCTAAGCTTCTATCAGTAACAACTTCTTTATCGATGTCAATGTAATCTTTTAATTCTATTAGACCGTGATACACGTGCAACGCAATCTCAGCGCATGCGCAGTGAACTCGGTACGATCATTAGTCACGGGGATCGAGATAACCAATGTTAAGTGGCGACTTTGTCCCTCTTTTGTGCTCGAGATATCAGGGTTCGGTGACATAAAAGAATCGACATAACTGATAAGAACATGCTGAGACAAATAGGGAGTTTGGCGGTTCCACTTCAAAAACGTCGACATAACTGGGTTGGCGAGTTAACCGAGGCGGCGATAAGTGGGTTCCACTGTAATAATACCAATCCAAAGAGATTAATTTTGTTTTGCAATAGGCTTTATTTAGTCTTTATTATCTGTATTTTTGCTGCCTCCTACAAAGCAGACTCTGACTCTGCAAAATGACTAATCCTAAAAGTCTTAGTCATAACTCAACAGGGTATTGTCTCTTATTACTTTGAGATTGCTCTGGGTTTGTTTAGTTTTTTTTGTAGGATAATTATTTCCGTGGTAATTAATCACTCACAGAGAAAACAATTCCCTCCATTTTAATTCCTCTCCAATAAAGCGCTCATCAGTTAAACAACTCGGGAAAGAACAATCACAAAAGTAGGCCACCACTGATGTTTTGTATTTTTTTTTCCACAGCAGTGCACACAATGCAAACATTCCCCAGGAGGAGCAGCAGCATTGATCTACTGAAAGCTGCATAAGTTTTCTATCCTGGGGAATCAGTGTGACAAAAGCATCAGTGTGAAACTAATGCACCAGAAATGCCACGGTTGTCGCCCAGTGTCTTTGCGAGAACCTTTGTTTGCTTAAACTGAACTCCTACAAAACAGGGGTTACTTTCGGCTACATGCAAGAGTTAGAGACTAAAGTTTCCTTTCTGGTGAAAACAGGGCACACCAGCTTTCTGAGTGTGCACTTGCTGTCGTGTCAGCCTTTTATAGTTTTCTTCTATGCACAATGCTCTCTATGAATATATTCATATAACATCTTCCTAGAACATAGGCCTACTTAACCTACTATTTTTGCTACTCATCTACCAGAGTATGAGGGCTTTGTGCAAATTACTTTACATAGTATGACCTATATTCTGAAGCTACATTTTGCATATGATGTTTTTTGCATACTCTTGTTTTATCTCAATTAGTCTCCTTTCAGTTTTTATTGAGGTGCGGTTTCAGAGAACAATAGTATGGGATCATGGAACACAACTAGAGTGTCCGTGATAATTAATCAGTACATTGTTTGGTAGTCATTGACCATTAGATAATCTCTTTATTTATTTATCCATTTATCTGTTTTTCCAAATTATTATTAGTAGTAGTCTCACTTTTTACAACAAAACTTATTACAACTTATTAACTTATTACAATTCTGTTGAGTAGGGATGTGACGGTACATGTATACAGACAACGAATATAGTCACAGACTATCCACAGTCCAATCCAGAAGGGGGCAATGCAACGCTGTTTGCTATATCTTTTCCCAATAAACACAACGGGAAGTAGTAGAAGAAGGAGACGATCTTCTTGCACGCGAGAGCTTTTTAGTATCCTATTCAATGAGTTTTGATTCATTTTTATTACATGCTCCACAAACTTCATGGAGAGAAAACCAGGACAGCAGAAAGTAACTTCCTGTTTGTTTCTTTATATTCCAAAAGCACAATGTTTAGACATAATAAGACATAATAACCTTTGGTTCACTGAATGAGTAAATACCCAGCGGCTTTTAGTGAGGAAGTGAATTATCTCCTGGATTCAGCCAAGGGATCAAGGTTCAGCAAGTTAACATGGCAGGTTAAAGGGCCCTGGCTTAGCCCGTAATATATTGAGACATATTAATTTTTGAGTATTTGCTACTGTAGCGTGTGAGGCATTAGTCTTTGAATGTAGAATGAAGCGACATTGTTTACCGCAGTCTTGCTTATGATCTTGTTTGTTATTAAAACCACGCACAGCACAACATGCAAATCTATGGATTGTTTGTCCCTTATTACTGGATTCTGTGTCTTCAAGCATCCTCGGTGTTAATTATATAACATCCTTCCCATGGGTCTGCCTATTTTTGCATAAACAAACAGATTCTGCGACATAACTACATGGGGCACGCAAATGAACAAGTACAGCTGCTGTAGATGCCAAGCGTGTTTTGTTTGTGCTACACAGCCTCAATTATGGAGCGGGGGGCTGAGACCTTTGGTTGAAAGCATCTCATTTGTGATTGTCTCAACGAAGTGCTAGGGAATTTTCCATATAGAGAGGACTACGATTTGCTTCTCTCTTCTAGTAGTTCCTGTCTTAAGTTGCAGAAGGCAAAGCTTTTAGCATGCAGCTATATCTTTTCCCATAAACGTCTCTGAAGTCTTACATGTTCTTCAGTTTCTTCTTTTATCTGTATTCCTCTATATGATGTTTTTTTTCTTCTGAATTGTATTCATCTCTTACTTTCTCACAAGCTCAGCTTCATGTGTTTGAGAAGGGTTTCTGGCAGTTGTTAATTAGCTTTTCTAGTAGAATGATGGCAAATGGGAAGAATGCAAAGTGGGCTGACTGTGGAGAAATGGATTTTGGGATGGCTTGGCAGATTGCAAAATAAATAGTTTGGAAAATTCAATTCTGTGAGCTTCAACACTTGGAAAGAGGAGCTCATCCAAATACGGTGTCATTTATTTTGTGTTATCTTGAACAACTAAGGAAATATTAGATGTATTTGTGTGTGTGTTTGCGTATAGATCAAGGTCACTGGTTCAGGGTCCGGTAAAAATTCAGATGCTTAATGTGATGGAAATTTAGACTGTCAACAGCAAACATTTCTTTGAATAAAAGCATCTGAACAAAAAATTAATGTAAAAAAAGGGTTGTTGAGAAGCTGACAGAACAGACTATATATATATAAACCCAAAATACCCTTTTTTTTATTCGGTGCACCTGTCTTTAAACACACATTTTGCAGGTTATATTAATCATATAAAGTTTGTACAACACCTCAGAGAACTGACCCTTTCTAGGCATTTATGACCCAAATAAAGAATAGTCCCATAACTTGCATCCCAAACCATTTTCAAAATGAATTTTCATTAAAAAATTAGAAACACTCATCATATGTGTTTTTATAAAGGCATGTATGCATTGCATTGTACTGAACAAATACATAAATGCTTAAAAGTATTGAAAAAACTGTTACAATTAAAATGACTACATGACTATAGCAATATTGTTTATGCTAATCAACATTATAGCATCACTTATAAAAATGCTGAGAAAACAATGCCTTTGTTGGCTTCTGTATTGCGTTCTGACATTTCAGAACACAACAACATATCTAGAAGCTTTTACGGTTAAATATAGAATATACGCTGAATATGTGTCGGCTTATGGCTTCCCCGCGGCTCTTTCGCCTTCATTTTTTGAGTCAAAGCCTCTTGTGAGTTGTGTCTTGCCAGAGGTATTATATGTTAGTGAGGTATAGAGAATGATGGATGGAGCTCTTGGGTCTACCTTAAATCTGCATCTTTACTGGCGATACAGAGGAATTGTAGAGTTCGAGTGACAGCCATAAATCACAGCACTTAAGAACGTGCTGTGCCGTGCTCTCTCAAAGCGGAAGGGAGCTTTATGCCATTTCTCCACATTAGATTAGCCAAAAGGTAGGGGGTGGACCAACCTCTCCTCCTCCTACAGAACCGGGTTCCTCCATTGAGTGGAAAAGTAGGATTTTTTTGTCATTTTCAAACCCTCTCAGGCAACGGGCTTTTACTCTTTCTCTCTCTCTCGCTCGCTCTCAGCGGTTGTGATATGGGTGCCATCCCTTCATGCCGAGGCATGTCTGGAGGCTGTGCGTGGGATGCTCGTGGTAGGTTGATGTCTGGCAGCCTCAGATAAGAGCAGGACCCGGTTCCCCCACCCGCAGGACCTGGAGGGGAGGGGGGGGGGGGGAGTTATGGACTGCATCAATGGGGCTGTGCTAAAATCTATTGAGGACGTGGGCGGTAGAGACTGTTGCTTGTGCAGCACAGCTGCGACAGGAAATCCCCCGGGATTCGGTCTTTTACAGTGCACAATGTCCATGTGCTTCGTACCCAGGAGAGGGACGCTTGCCAATAGGTAGTTATGTACCAGAGCCCTTTGCAAAGCATTAGAAAGAAAAAAAAGTCAAATGGAAGCTGATTATTGCTCCCTCATCATCATACTGATGATATGTCGTCACACTGTTTTTGTCAGTCGAACCCCTTGGACATTATTTCAATAATTTAACAACACATTTGCATGTTCACGGTACTCTGTCTCAGTCAATGACAATGTGTCATGCAGGTAAATAGATAATCTATAAAAACTATATATTTTAAGAGAGCGTAACTCATTATCATTCATCCCGTCAGTCCCGTCACTGGTCAAATTGACGCCACAGAGGTCTGAGAGTCTTTGATTAAAGGGAAAGTTTTTGAGGTTACCGCTGTGGTAAAAAGTAGCAGTCCAATGCAAAGGGACATCAGTGTTGCCAGATTGGGCGAAATTGGGTGAAATTTAAATGCATATAAATTTCATTAAACCCCCCCATCAACAATTTTTGTCTTGGGTGGGTATTTTTTTAAATGGGAGGGTTTTATGCTGTAGTTGAGCTGATGTAGAAGTAGAACTGATGTAGAAGTACTTAACCCTGATTGTAATCTTTACATAAACTGTTAACTTGAATCTGATTGGTTGATTGTAATGTTCTTCCATGATCAACAAAGATGTCAATTCAAGAACATGCAGTACTTCGTTAAATCACGTTTACCATGCAAATGAGCTAGAAATCTAATGACAATTGAAAAATAATATTCAACAAATGTTGTTTTTGGTGTGCTAATTTTAATGAACTCGCTCAGATGAGCCTCTGCGTTTCTCCTGTTTAAAGAAGTGGTGCCTCGTTAAACTCTTGCTGACAATTAACGGTTTTGAGGAATCTCTGATATTTTGATGTTTAATGAAGGTTACCTAAAGCAAATGCAGTACACACACTCACACATGCACACACACACATAGTAAATGTGTTGCCATTCAGTAATGGTCAGGTAGTGTTTGATTTATCATATGCACATATCTAGAGTTTAGTAATGATAGACTTATTCATTATATGATTGATTGATACAAAAAAAATATTTTAGTTAGTAGACATGCATTTAATTGCATAAATGTTTCTTGTGCACAAAACCAACATATTAGGATGAATTGGGAAGATCATGAGACACTGAAGACTGGAGTAATTAATGGTGAAAATTCAGCTTTGATCACAGGAATAAATTACATTTTAAATGATATATTCAGAGCTCTTGCACCAGATGATCGTTCTGACTTGATAAATCACACTATTACAGTACAGTAGAGTAATATAGTGAGTACATTACATCCCATGACCCATGAACCCATGACCTTAGCGTTGAAAACACCAATGCTCTAAAGCATCTAAATAAAGTTTTTACCAAATACTATTTTACATTTATGCTTTTGGCAGACACTTTTATCCAAAGCGACTTACAATTCAATGAACACATTGATATTTTAATCAGTGCTTGCTTTCCCTGGGAATCGAACCCTTGACCTTGGCGGCGCAAGCACCGATGCTCTTCTAGTTGAGCTACAGGAAAGCTATGTTATGCATATCTTTACTAGCATTATTTGAAATGTTTATTGTATACACTGTGACCGTGTGCGGTTTCACTAGAAGTACTGTTGAGTTCGTTAGTGAGCAGTAGTACAGTATATTGGTTTTGTAGACAGACAGAGGAGGACGACACTGATTGTTCTGTGTGGTACAACCTGCAGTGACTCTGTGATTATATGCGCCCTGTCGTTCACCTCCCGCAGTGGAACTTCTTAATTCATGTTTAGTGGCCTTATTATACTTCACATTACCAACCAAATGGAGTCATTGTCCAAAATGCAATGCGGAGACGGATTATTTTTCCCCTAAAGAGCCGTATCTGTCATGGCAGATGTCTTGCTTGCAGATCAGCTTACGGATTGGATGAGGAGAGGACAGGAGAAAATGAAGACAGTTGTTAGCTCCTCAAATTGAAATTTGGGATCCATTATTCAGCTGTCAACACACGAGAGCATGGATCCGTTGATAATGCCGCTAACAGCCCTCTGTGCTCGACTGCCTGCTTGAGAGGCAACAGAAAGTAAAAAGGGGCATTCTGTATTTGTTTCCATTCTTCATTCTGCACCATATATGCACAGTTCGAATGCTGTCAAAAGTATTCACAGATGCATGCACGTACGTCCGCTGTGCTTAAGAGGTCTGTTGCCCTCTGATCTTCACTCTGTTACGCTTCAGGACTTCTGAGGTTGCTGGTGGAAAACTCAATGATGTGGAGAATATGGTACTATTCGGACTGCATAGAGAATTCACAAGAGTAGTAAAAGTGAATGTTAATAGTAGAGACTCGGGGCTAGATGTCTCACAGGAAAGCTGCCATGTGTGCTGTATGTCAGGAACCAGAAGTCAAATGAACAAAAGTGTGCTTTCTATAGCAGTGGTTTTAAAAATAAATCCATCTATCTAATGTTAATAATGAATCATGTTTATTCATTGAATATTGTGATTTCTGTAGAATCATTAGACTGACGACTGTAATGATACTTTGCGTCACAGGAATAAATAGAATTATTAAATTATATGTTCATACTATTATACATGCAGGCAAGGCTTGAATCTAAAATAGTACATATAAATAAATACATTTCTTGGAGGGCTTTTACACGAACACGTTTTCAACAAAAAATGGAAAACTATTTATGCATTTCAGCCATTCGTTGAAACGACAACAGCGAACTGCGGGTCTTATTTAAACAAACCATAGTCGTCTCTGTGTAAACCATAAAATTGCGTATTTCTAAAAATGTGTTGCAGTAGTTCAGAGTGACATCGCCAACTACTGGCCTGGCAGCAGAATACACACTGTGTACATGGGGATCATGTTGTCACCGTTTTCACCTGTAAACACCCTCAGTTGTAAGTTTCTGCATTTATATTGTAATACACCAAACAATTGTTTATCCAGAGCAGTGGTTTGATGTTGCATTTCACATTTAGTTTTACTGCTAGAATTTGGCTAAAGTTCCTGTAATTGGCAACTTGTATTGTACCAAACGTTGAGCTTAAATGAACACAAAATGTGTTAAATAGCTTTTGACAATATCAGACAAATATTATGATTGTGTAATGCTAAGAGGGACATAATAATGAATAAATTTATCTCCTATACAACTGTTTTGATAAATGTCTAAAGGGAGCAGATGGATTACCGTTTGCCCTGTTATACAGTTTATGAGGCTTTGCTTTTTGCTTCAGCCCTTCAAATAACACATTATTTTTTAAATGTTAAAATTATTTTTCTTTTCTTTTGGGGTATACGCTCCCCTAGGCTTCTGATGAAATAGCATTCGTTTATTTAATAATTAAGTTGCATAATTATCGCTGTTTAAAAAAATAAAATAAATGCATTGTTTAAAAAAATAAAAAATAAATGCATTGTTTAGAGGCAGAATTCATCCGTTAATAGATCCACATTTAGTCAGAGCAGGAGAAAGTGGGATTTGAATGCGTGTCCCAGTTGTGCCGCATGCCACATTCGATGACTATTGCACAATAACATTTTGCGTAAAATGTATATTAATTTTCCATCACACAATGGTAACACTAATAGAAAAACAATCTTTATCACCTCTGAATGTCTCCCATGTTACATTATCTCATTATCAACAAGCAAATTATAGACCGAAGGCACATTTAAATGGAGTGTTTTTGTGAATGAGTCGCACACACATACGCACACTTTAGCAACAATAAACACAAAATTGTAGATTAGTGTAGCGTAGACACAACATAAGCTGCTAAGGTTAATTAGCCTGTCGTCGAGCAGAGAAGCAATCTGATTTTTTAACCTCCACATCCTGCTGTGAAAATTAATTTGGCCACAGTATGAAATAAACCCATTGTCACCCTCCCCTTTGGCTGTGCGCCGCTTTCCTTCTGAGTGCTTTCATCACTTCCCGCTAAAATAGCGCTGTGTGTCGTCTGTACATTAATCAAAGCAAAGGGAAATACAGGATGTTTGTGTGGAAAGGCGAAAATGATTAGCAGCTATGGATGCGACTAAACCGATAGAGGAAGAGAGGAGGTTGAAAATCTAGAGAGAGAGAAAGAGAGAGAGCTTTTAATAAATCTGACCTTTTCTGTTGTGCGCTTGTTATGAAAGATGCTGGCATGGGGAATAAATGAAAGCAAGGGGCAAGGAGACCATTTGCAAGGCAACGGTGCGATAGAACGCCCGTGTGCGGGAGATGAGATATTGGAGGGGATGAGGATTTGCCGGTTGAGAGTAAAATACGATGGGTCAAGTTTCTGGAAATGAATTTATATGAGGCAATGTGTGTGAATTATTGCTTGAATGACCTGAGAGAACCGGGATGAAAGCGCTGCGGAGAGACTGTTATTTCTTGAACTCTGCTTGACAAGAAAGCCATCGTTATGAGAGTTATAAAGTTACAGTGTTTAAAAGATACAAAAGGTTCAAAGATAAGACAACAGGTATGCTGTGCAAAATTAAGACCGAACATATGTGGTGTGAAGTTATTTGTGTTCTCAAAAGAAAAGAAAGAAACATTATTTATGCACCATTCATGGGACGATTTTTTTCAGTTGTACGCTCATCTATCATTTTCTAAATGTTACTAATTGTTTCCAGAATGTTTAGAGAACATTCAAAGCGAATGTTCCCATAATGTTTACAAAACTGAATGCAGAGAAATAATGCTTTCATAACTTAACGCTTGTTGGAAAAACTTTCCTAGAAACCATTTTGACTGTTCATCTACACGACAACAGCATTTTGGGGGCCTGAAAATACCTGAAAACAGGTTTCTAAGTGCACCTTTTTGACAAAAATACCATTATACATCTTTATTATATGTTCATTCTATAAGCACGTAGTGTTTCTTTACGATGTGACATCGCCACCTACTAGCCTGGGACCAGAATACGGCATTTTTAATCATTACACGACAAAACAAATGGTAACCTAAAAATGTGCTTACCTAATCAACCTAAATACAGCTCTGGAAAAAATTAAGAGACCACTGCAATTTTTATTTTTATTTTTACCAGTTGTGGCTTTCAGCAAATAAATGCACTCAATTACAATATTTATGTGGAATTTGGGAAAAACGTTATCAGTAGTTTATAGAATAAAACAAAAATGTAATTTTTTTACTCAAACACATACCTATAAGTAGTAAAACAAGAGAAATTGATCATTTTGCAGTGGTCTCTTAATTTTTTCCAGAGGGTTAGACCACCAAAAACTACATTTAAGAGTAAAATCTGGCAGAAATAGCTCTTATCATAATAATAGCACTGTTTTTTTTTGTTTTTTTTTGTAGATTGTAGAAAACTCCTTTGCTCAGCCTAAACTTTCTGAACTTGCATGACCTTCTTTGCACGGCTCATTTCATTACAATGTTTTGCCTTTTTTTTTCTATACAATCAAAGTCAACCGGGGTCCAGAATTTTTTTAAAGGACATACAAATGCCGTGAAATTAATCCATAATTGCCTGATATATTACAAGTCTTATGAATTTATCATCAAATGGACAAAAATAGGAAACATTCTGTAAAATATCTTCGACGTGATTTTCAGTTTTATGTTAAGCGTTGCTGCTAACGCCCAAGATACTGCTGACATTTTGGGTAGCTCTTTAATAAATGAGATGTAGAAATGCAAAAAAAGAAAGAAAAGAAAGCTTCTAAGCAAATCCAACTAGTTCAAAGCTGTCGTCACAGAGCGCATGGATTCATGCAATTATGTGAAACTTATTTCTAACTGTGAAACTCTGCCAAAGACTTTTGAGCTGCAGAGAATGAAAAGGTATTCACTGCACTAAGACGTTCACCCCAAAAGCTACTTACAGTAGTTTGCACATACTTCACAAAGATTACCCATTATCTCCAGAGCTTCCGAGCATAGATTACCTCAGGTAACGCCAAGCTTCATCCAGCTTTCATGTCTCTGGTGGAAACAGTGCGTTCAATTGTTCTGACAATAATCTCTGGTGGAATGAGGGCAAGGACGTGCAGTCCATTAGCACTTCTGTCAATCCTAGAACTTTTCTAGGTGTAACACGTATTTAATAAATATCTAGTCAAATTGCCTGACGTATATATTGCTTAAAATTTGAGACCAAGATGAATGTATATATTTATGTACAGCTCTAAAATATGGATGCAACTCAACTGGGTCATCCCTCTTATGCAGTCCCTACTTTAAAATAAATCAATAATAATTTTATAACACAAGATTCAATGTTTTATTTAATTAGTACAAAACATTAAATATTTTGCTATTGCATACTGAGATTTGTGCTGCTAAATTAGTCATTTTATGGAGAATGATGGCATTAAAGAACTGTGATGTTACAAAACACCAGTAAAAAAATGTAATATTCCGATTTTAAAAATGGACCTGGAACATGTTTATTTTATTTTATTTTTTATTTTATTTATTATAAATGATGAGCATTTTAAAAGGCATTAAATGTTTACTTAATTTTGATTAAAAAAAACAACAGTTAATTCCACCAAATTTTATTCTGTGTCAAACTTTGGATAATAATTTATTTCAGTGGTCCACTTTTTTTTCAGAACTAGTTGACTTGTAGTTGCAAAGTTACAGTTAGTAGAACATATAAAGTGGATCATCTTTGTTAAAGTTAACACATTTTGTATTCCCAATCCCTGAGTGACTCAAAATAAAAATAAAAATTCTTCACTCTACTAATGTGATCCACTGCATGGGACGAGTGCGATGCGGAAGCAGGACTCAGAGCACAAGTTCAAACGAAAACTCCTTATTCCAAAACGCAAAAACCAAAACACTTTAAATGTAACAGAAAACGGCACTTCTTAGTGCAAACTCGGAAACGGGGAACATCCACACTCAAACGTAACACGAACAAGACACAAGCATAGTACGAACAACAACTGACAAAGACAAAGGAACACAGGAGGGTATTGAATGACAAGCACAGGATGGGAAACAGCTGACGAGACTTGATTAGTCACAGACAGGAGAATGAAGGACCTGGAAGATACATAAAAGGGACCTGGCTGTGACAACTAAAGAACACTATTGTCTCAATAAGCTTCTCTCCAATATTGCACTCTTCTCTACATTTGTCATCCTTGCAAATGTGTTTTAAGAAAAAGAGGAATGACTTTTAAAGAGCACAGTAGTGTTGATGTATGAGCATGAATGACAGAGTGCAAATATGGCATGATATTTATTTAAACTTTTTATTCTTTTAGTAAAGAAATCATTTCTATAAACCTGTAATTATGAAGTATGCAGTGTGAACTTTAAGGAGTGACAATAATGCTTACAAAGTAACCTTGGCAAGCCTGAACATGTTGATTTCACAGGAATGTATGTGTTTCTTCACTTGGGATTCCATTTTCAGAGTGTTGGAGAGCAGCTTGGTAATTTGCAAGATCAAAGAGTGAAGGAAACAAATGAAATAGATGAATGAGAAGAAATAATTTATAAGCCCTTATAGTGGCAATGATGTTACACCTCAAATGTCCAATGTACCATCTACATTTTTCTTTTGTAAGACAGAAACCTAAAATGATGAAGTTTACTTGAAAACAACTGTGAATTTAACTGACTGAAAAGCACAATGTAGGCTATTACTGGACTGCAGACCAGTGGTTTGATTAAAATAATAATTCAACGAATAATAATTGTGTGATTAATTAAAGATTTAGTTCACCAAACATTTTCTAATTCTGTCATCATTTACTCACCCTCATGTTGTTCCAAACCTGTAAGACTTTCATTCATCTTCAGATGGTTTACCTTCAACAAAAATGTTTTTTTATTCAAATCCGAGAGCTTCATAAAGATATTGTGATGTGAATCATGAAGTTTAGTCAAAATGTTCTGAAGAGATACGATCGCTTTATATCACGAAAATATTTAATATAGGCTTTTATTCGCATATAAATATTGATCAAAGAACAGAAACAGAAACTCAACTGAACCTGCTTGACATTGACAATAAATCCCTCATTTATTTATGAATGTTTATATGCGAGTAAATATAAAAATCATCGTATACAGAAATCTTGCCTCTTTAGAAAACTTGAACTAAACTGCTCAATTCATTTGGATCAGTTGTAAGATCTCATTATTATCTTTTTTCGGTGTCAAAGTGGTAGTTGAGTCAATGGAGGGACAGAATTCACTCAGCAATAGCAAATATCAAAGTCTTATCATAAATTAACTACATAAATTCTTATGTTTAAAAGGTATGATAATAAAGTAAAAGTAGAAGATACAGCCAACTATACTGGAAAAAAACAACATCAAAATCCATTGCGCAAATATTGTGCCAGATGCAGAATCCATCGCTCAGTCACACGTCATGGGGATTTAAAGCAGGCCTGTCAAACTGACCGCCTACTGTCATAATGGTTATCCCATGTCCAATCAGGCGTCCACACTGGGGAGCTCTCCCCTGGATCCCAAGAAAATGGTCCTCCATATTATGGCAGCTCTACCTTCATCTTGCGCTTCAGCACTGTATGATTGCAAAGCCTAAGCTTTTACCTCGCCTTTGGATGTTTAGAAGTCTCTGTAGTTTTTCACGTCCTGCTGTTTCATGGGCACCTTCTCCTTTGCTTGATAAAAGACTTTTTGATGTGCTCTTACACTCTTTCATTTATTAGAGCTATGATTCTTTGGCCTTAATGTCTGCTGAACTGACAAAAAAGAAAGCGCTATGATTTTTCACACCCGTCAGATCTCTCTTTGTTGATTTCCTTGAAGTTAGCAGTGACCAGGCTAAGTTCATTTAAATGCTTTCTCCAACAAATGAGCTGGGGTATTTGGCTCATTTGATAAAGGGAAGAAAATGGCTTCCCCCAAATGACATTCCACCCTTTTCCGACTGATTTGGATGAAATGCTGATATGTGGAATGTTTTTAGGGGTTGAGTTCCTCAGCAATTGTTATATATATGTGTTTGATGGTTGTGCCATTAGCAGGCTGCTAGAGGAATGAATAAAGATGAGGCTTGACAAGCAGTTATGAGAGAATTGGTAATGCAGGAAACTTACCGCAGAAATACAGGCCTGCTAAAGGGCAAGCTTCTGCTGTATTCAGACTAATCAGGTTTTAGCTGTCAAAAATGACAAATATCCCCTTGTCCCAAGCACACTTCCTCATAACTTTACACAATGCCATGCAGAGACTCCTGAACGAACATTGAAATTGAAGTTTTATTCAGCATAGGATATATTTCAGTTGATCCAATATGGGGTGGTCATAAATTCCAACCAACCTAGCACTAATGAAATGGTCCAAATGCCTATGGTTAAACATTCTTCCTCCTCTTTATTAAGATGAAGTTTTGTGTTCTTTTCACATGGTAAGCCTATGTGTGTGTTGGATTTTTGTACTTTGCATTCTTATGCATGTTACTTCTTTTGTTTATTAATCGCCCCTTTGGTTTTATTATGCAGGAAAATGGAGGTAGAGAGGAAATTGGACGGAGCAAGAGGGAAATGGGTTTGAGACATGAGCATGTTAGATTGTATGTGTTGTTATCAACACTCGGCTCGTCAGCATTGTTCCTCTTTCATAAAATTAAAAAAGTCTGATTTCCTTAGAATTTAATTATTAGAATGAGTCATTGATAATGATATGAAAGGAAAATGAAATGTATTTTTGCTCAGAAAAAATAACTATTTTCATCCTCTGCAAGAAGTCAGTTTTAAGACTAGAAAAGTAAATGCATCATATTTTCAGTTTACTTGTAAATGTCCTCCTATGTTTAAATCCTTTTCTTGGAAGTTTTAATATTCCATTTCTCCAGACTTCAAAACAAGAAGTCATTTTTGTGTTAATGTTCTTGTAGCTTTTAGTAGCTGGGAGGGCAAATAGTTTGCCATGTTATGCAAAACACAGCCCTAGGATAAAAATCTGGCATTACCAAACATTGATTGCATGTCAGTAAAAGTGAAAATACCCATCCTCTCTATGTGATAATTCATTTGATGCAGGAAACTTTGATTACATGGTTAGGGTAATCACAATATTACGCTTTCATAAAAGAAAAATACAATTATCTTGCTGATTTGTTTCAAGTTCTAAGAGTAGCTTCCCAATGTCAGTCACCCTCTTTATAACTCCCTGTTTTCTAAAAATATCTGCTTATTCTCTCTATGCAGGCTTGTTAATTTGGCATACAATAAACTTTAGAACAAGATGTGCTTGAAAACTCCTACTCTGTTGAAAGCAGAACTGTGTACTGGCGTTTATAGGAATCGTAGATAGAATATATAAATTTAAGGTGTTGATAACACAACTATGATTTATTGTATGAATGCTGCCAGCTGTGAGAACTATTGTCCTTCAATTCCACTCCTCATACACCTAAAACAGCTCCACCAACCCTGTCCTACCATTAGAGAATCAGTCTAGCATGCCACTGATTAAAATTGATTTAAGTTTTAAGTATATTTGGAATTGATGATACAAATGTCTAGAGGAATTATGGGCTGTCGTCTGAAGCTGAGCGCGGTCATCCGTTCTCTCTGTGTCAGAGGTTTGAAAGTCTGCTGCAGAATTCACTTATGGACATCACGTCAAACACTTCTGCTTCCAGCAACTATAAAACTTATTTTATACCTTAATGTCCTCTCAGTGCTCTGACGGGAGGATGAGGATTACTTCAGTTATTATCTTAATAAAGTTCAAATGAAGCTCATGAGACTTTGTTAGTTGACACAACAATAACACAACTTTTAAATGGCATACTTTGGGGTAAGGCACAACCAAACAATACTATACCTTTTCAAATCCATTGCTGCTTGTATATATGTTCTTTTATTTGTTCTTATTTGTTCATATATTCTTTTCCTTTTTTCTTATTTGAATGATTTGTAAAGAGTTATTTATAATAAGTTATTTATGTAAAGAGTTATTCTAAGTTAACTTATTATACATAAGTAAGGGATTTGTATTAGTTAAAGCCTTTCTTTACTTTTCTGTATTTTTCCATAGAGTAAGGATGAATATTGTCTTCTCAACAGATAAAACATGTTATCAGAATGTTTTGGGAAGCCTTTCTGTTGATAGTTGGAGCCTGAGCCGAGTATTTGTGTGTGTGTTAATATGGTCTGTATTGGTGAGATGTTTAACTGGCACCATAAGGAGACAGAATGATTTCACTAGTGGAAGGTCACTAACCCGTCAACCATGTGATCAACGAAGAAATGCTTCAGACTTTCAGCTCTTGTGTGGAAAATTACTAGTTTTGTTTATCTTTCTTTCTTTCTTAGCCAATCAGAATCATTTAATCGTCATCATTGATGTAGTTAGCACCCTCTGTTAGAGTATAATTGCTGTAACAATGTTATTGTATGTGGGGCGGCCTACGAACTCCTTGTGAGACCTGAAGCTTCTGCTGATGAAACTGCAAACTAAACTTCACTAAAAGTTCTTCTATTGACTGCACTTCTGACTCCTGCTCTTCATTCAACATATCTGGTCCTCGGGTCTTAACTGTAATTCCCCTACAGTATTAAGGACTTTTTTTAAACTCTGGGTTTAAAATCTGCTATTATTCATAGAGCTATTTGTAGGGTTCCAAGCTTCCTGCTTTGTGAAGATAGAGCCTCTAAAAGCTCTAAACTGATCATAAACTGGTTCAGAATGACGACTAAAATTAGCTCATAATGAGGACTATATTAATCATATAGCTATTGTAGATGCATTAAATCAAGTGGTGTGTGTGCATGGCCAGAAAGGACTGACCATTTTCTTTCTTGTTGTCTATTCAGGTCCCTGCTTGTGATTTACCATGGCCAAAGTGCTCTGCAGCCTCCTTCTCCTGGGAAGCGCAGTGATGATAACCACCGCCTGCCCTAAATATTGTGTCTGTCAGAACCTATCGGAGTCCTTGGGTACATTGTGTCCATCCAAAGGTCTGCTGTTCGTGCCCCTCGACATTGACAGAAGAACCGTGGAATTACGTCTGGGAGGAAACTACATCATCAAAATTACCCAGCAGGACTTCACCAACATGACAGGCCTTGTGGACCTCACACTGTCACGAAACACCATCAGTTTCATCCAGCCCTTCTCTTTTGTAGATCTTGAAACCCTGCGTTCGCTGCACCTGGATAGTAACCGGTTGACAGAGATTGGCACAGATGTCTTGCGAGGCTTGGTGAACTTGCAACACCTCATCCTAAACAACAATCAACTGACTCATATATCCAAAGAAGCTTTCGATGATCTGCTGCTCACCTTGGAGGACCTAGATCTCTCTTACAACAACCTGAGGAGCGTTCCCTGGGAGGCCATTCGCAAAATGCTAAACTTGCACCAACTAAGCCTGGATCACAACCTCATCAACCACATTGCTGAGGGCACTTTTACTGATCTTGAAAAGTTGGCAAGACTGGATCTTACATCAAACCGTCTCCAGAAGCTTCCACCAGATCCCATCTTTGCTCGGTCACAGAGCAACACTGTTCTTAGTACACCATTTGCCCCGATCCTGTCTCTCAGCTTTGGTGGGAATCCTCTTCACTGTAACTGTGAGATTCTGTGGTTGCGGCGTCTAGAGCGGGAGGACGATATGGAAACATGCGCTTCCCCTCCAAGTCTGAAAGGTCGCTACTTCTGGTATGTTCGAGAGGAAGAGTTTATCTGTGAACCACCCTTAATTACCCAGCATACCCACAAGCTTTTGGTCCTGGAGGGACAGACGGCCAGTTTACGTTGCAAGGCTGTTGGTGACCCTATGCCTCTCATACACTGGGTTTCTCCAGATGACCGGCTGATCAGTAACTCATCCAGGGCTTTAGTGTATGAAAATGGAACTTTAGACATTATGGTCACCACCGCTAAGGATTATGGGACATTTACTTGCATTGCTGCAAACGCAGCAGGAGAATCAACAGCCTCAATTGAGCTCTCCATTATCCAGCTTCCCCACCTTAGCAATGGAACTAACCGCACATCTCAGCCAAAGTCCAGACTGTCTGACATCACCAGCTCCACTAAAACCGGTAAAGGGGAGACCAAATCCCAGCCAGAACAGGTAGTGTCAGTGTCAGAGGTCACCGCAGTCTCTGCTCTGATACAGTGGACGGTTAGCAAAGTGGCACCCAAAGTCAAAATGTACCAGCTCCAATACAACTGTTCTGAGGATGATGTCCTGATTTATAGGTGAATATTCCATGTTTCTTTTCCTTTAAACCACCCACCTACACTCTAATTAGGCATGTGCTTTCACCTGCCCTACAATTTCTCTCTGAATACCAGTGGAAAAATATAATTGGATTTGATTTAGAGGTAAATAATGTATTCTATAACTCTATTCAGTCTTGTATATTAATTGAAATCCAGTTCATTTAAGCAGATCATGTTAATAGGTTCAATAGGTTAATTCTGAAGATAGTTAATGCAGTGACATTTAAAAAGTGACTCACTTAAGCTGAAACATTGCTTTAGCGTCTTTTCAACCGACCAGTCACATGAATACTTGTAGGAACATCCTAATTGTGTTAATGGTGTTCTGCGACTGTTATAAAGACAATAAGGTGGCTTACCATTGACTCACTTACCCTTTCACTTACCTACAATTTCAGTCTAAACCCACCAGTAGCACTTTATCTATTGTCCTCCTTTCCTACAGAGTCATTTTAAGTAAAGTATAGGATTGCTATGTGGATTTAAAGTCATGTAATAGACACCAAGTTTTTTTTTAGTCAAGGTTAAATTCACAAGGCACAGCGTCATTTATTATTTATTTCAATTAACTTCTATTAGCTCTTGAATGATTAGTTCATCCATCTTTTAATCAAATGCAAGATTTTCTCTGTGTGAAATAAATGTGTAGAAATTGCTGTCATCTCTAGGGGTTTTCCCCTCAGCATAATACAACCAGCATGATCATCACTATTACAAGCCTAAGGCAACAGGAGCTTTTAGAATATGCTTTATTCTCTTGATTTTAATTTCTTTCCACATCTCTTACTTGCCTTCTTTATATCTACATGATCTACATCAGTTTATAAAAACCGATGGGTTCCCTGATCAAACTGCATAGCTGTCTAGTTTCTCTGACTTGCGAAAAAACTGAGCTTTTCATGTTTTGAAAATGTTATATAATCTACACAGCATGAATACGACTGACTGTGCACTGGTGCCTTACTTAATGACTTCATGTGGCATTATCCAGAGATCTGTTTTCCTCCTGTCTTGGAAGAGCAGCGTTAACCTGGATGTTGGAAACAACAAAGGGAAAAAAATCAATCACTAAGGCTCGAGTGGGAAAAGGTTGGGCTCTCTCGTAAAGCTGTCACCACTGAATGTAGCGTCTTCTCCTGTGATGGGAAAGCAATTATGAATGAGTAATGGACTAGCTGGCATACAGGCTTACCGTAGACAATGTGTCAGGCCACCCTGCTAGATGTGGTTTTAGTGCTGTAAAGGATGTCTCTTACACAAAATTCGGGATCCCTTGCTATGGTAATTCTATGCAAAACACAAATAAGAACCATATCAATTGCTTATGAAACCAGCCATGATTTATTTTCATTCACTCCAAAGTAAAAATACTTTCTTCATTTTTTTTTTGACAGTTTCTGTTGTGGAACACAAAAGCTGAATATCGGAAGACTATGCTGGTCTTTCTTGTCCATGCATTTACAATGACTGGGCACTTAAGCTTTCAAGATAGCGTTCTGCATAGAACCCTAGTACATTCTTAGGTCACACTTTCAATTAGGATCCAATTCTCACTATTAACTATCAATTTTGCCTCAATTAATGCCTAATTAATGCTTATTAATGGTTAGTAAGGTAGTTGTTGATTAGAACTGATAAGATAAGAACTGATTAGAATATAAATGTGTATCTTGGATGCAATGTAAGTCCCTTTGGATAAAAGTGTCTGCCAAATGCATACATGCAAATGTAAATGTTAAGTTTGGGTATTATGTAGGATTAGGAAATGTATAATATGATATTAAGAAATGTAGAATATGATAAGTACTAATAAAGAGTGAATATGCTAGTAATATGCATGATAATAAGCAACTAGTTAATAGTGAGAATTGGACTAAAGTGTAACCTGCTCATACAATAGAGACAACTATGGTAAGATATAATACAAATTATATCAAAAGTAATCTACAAATTGTTTTTAATTAAATAAATAAATAAACAATCTAATTATTTTCCTATTCTTATTATTGTTTGAAATAAAAATCAACAAATGTGTGAAAGTGTACAATTTCTTTTTAATTTGTCCAGAATCTAATAACCGCCTTGGACAGTTCCATTAAATTACTTAACCTTCACAGAGCAGGGCAGTTGATGATTGCATTCTAATTAGTATTCTCATTTCACATCCACTGTCAGGTATCTGCAAAGATGTTCTAGATAATGATGAGCTAATGCAGTCAGAAAAAGATCATTTGTGATTACATGCCCACTGTATTGTGCTTTTTAAAGGATCAGTGGAGAAGTACTGCAGAAAATTAACTTAAACATGCATTCACGACTATTAGCCAGATGGACCAATCAAGGAACCTGAAATGTTTTTTATACAGCTTTTTTTCAATTCCAAAACAACAAAAGAAAAGAAAAAAACATTCTGTTTAAATGATTCAGTGTTGACAAGAATGTTGGATGCGTGTGAAATATATTTTCACGTTTATGTAATCCCCACATTGCTTCATGTCAGTCAAAAACAACTGCTTCTTTATTCCTGGCTCCATTGACTGCACAATAGGCCTCATTTCAAAATCATTTCATCTAAATGAATTTCCAAGGTTGATGTGATCAGTGCTTTCCAAGTAATTAAGTTTTCACCATAATAAAAGGATTAATGATTATTTTCCACCAATGTGCAGAGCATCATGTGCATCCACAATAAAGCAGTGAGCAATCAGTATGTGCGTTCTAATAATTACCTTCAGTATCATATATCTTTGGTTTTAATGAGCTTAAGCTATGTGATGGTTATAGAGAGTCAGTATTAACCATATCTTGTTGCACACAGGATGATTCCGGCGATCAGCAAATCCTTCTTGATCAACAACTTGATGCCAGGGATGCAGTATGACCTGTGTGTGTTGGCCATCTGGGAAGACACCGCCACCACACTCACCGCCACTAACATAGTTGGCTGTGTGCAATTTACCACAAGTGATGAATACCCCCGCTGCCAATCGCTACACAGTCAGTTTCTAGGAGGAACCATGATCTTGGTGATTGGCGGAGTGATCGTGGCCACTTTGTTGGTCTTTATCGTCATCCTCATGGTCCGCTATAAAGTGAACAGCGGTTTGCAGGTTACAAAGTTAGTGACGGTGAGCAACACCTACTCCCAGACCAATGGGAGAGCGCAGGCCGCACAGCGGCTTAACAACGGTGCTCCTACACCACAGGCTCCAAAGACTGTAGTGGTGATGCGAGAAGAAGTGGTGGAGTTTAAGTGTGGTTCCTTGCAGAGTAGCATCTCATCCTCTTCCTCCTCGGCTGACTCCCTTGGAAGTGAGAAAGTTGAGCCCTACAACCGACATGGGGATTCTAACACCTTGCCCCACCGGTGGAAGCAGTCGTCAACCAAGCCACGGCCAAACCTGGATAACCTACTCGGGGCATTTGCCTCTCTGGACCTGAGGGTTCCTGCAAGAGATCCGGGAGGACCATCTTCCTCGGGAACTATGGCGATGGCCATGGCCATGAGACCCCCTACTGACAAGGAGCCTCTTCTAGGTCGAGGAGATTCCAAGCTTGGGAAGTTTGTAATGCTGCCATCAGAGAACAAGCCCAAACGCAGCCACTCGTTCGACATGGGAGACTTTGGTGCTTCACAGTGCCTTAGCTACCCCCGACGCATCAGCAACATTTGGACTAAGAGGAGTCTCTCGGTCAACGGCATGCTCCTGCAGTGTGACGAGAGCGAGGGGGAAGGTGAGAGAGCAACATTTGATAGCTCTGAGTGGGTCATGGAGAGTACAGTCTGACAGGGACATCGGATTACCTCTGCCAAAAACGAACAAAAAAATAACCCATTTTCAGAGCCTGTCAGGTGAAAAAAAATTGAACTTGCTGCATCATATGACGACAAGAAGGACTCGATGGCTGTAATGAAAAGACACCTCAGCAGTGGCCATGACTGTGTAATGCATGATTTTCCATGTCAATATTGTCCTTCTGTTCATTTGATCACAAAGAAGTTCAAAGGTTTGTGTCTGAGTTAGGCAAGCAGCCGAGGCCAGAGCTGGTCCTGTTTATTGAGACCTGGACGAAGGATATCTCCAGTTGCCTTCAAGCATTAAAGCAGATATGAATAAATACCCAAGAACAAGGGATGTGGGGGTATCTCAGAGAAGCAGGGGGAATAAAAGAGGGAATTTATCAGACTGTGCACTGCAGTTTGCCAAGAGGATTTTCTTCAGCTAAATGGATGTGCATCACAATGGACCAAGTGTTCCCATGAGAAAGGACTATATAATTTAGCAGGTGAAATGGAAAAAAAGAGAAAGAAATGCAAATTTTTGTAGGTTCTTGTTTTCCTTTTTGTCATTTCTACTTTTTAAGTTCATTCTAGTGTTGTACCCCAGTGTTACATCTATGATTTGTTCAAGTAATTACATTTTATATGTCAGACTCAGAAACAATATTTTTCCTGAACAACTGAAGAACACAATACAATCGGTCAAATGTATTTTACACAAATCTGTAATTCAGGAAGATTTCTTTATCATAATCTTATCTGCAAAAACCCAATCTGCTCATTTTCTGTGATGTGTCATTACATTATGTGCCTGTTGTTTTTTTAATGTCTTTATCGCATTTGATTGTTGCAGTTTTCATTTAATTTAATTTAGACGGAGGTACATATTATTAATGCAAATAGATATTTTCAAAATATTGCATACCCAATCAAAACGAGCCTCTGTTAAATGTCCCTTTGGTATGACCTTATTAAAAAAATGAAAAGCAAAAAAATGGTAAATACCAAGATGGTTGTAATACCACTGTATTCTACTGGGACCTTGGAATAAATACCATGGTACTGTATGTGAGTGTAAGAATCAATGCTGGGTTATTTCAACCCATGTTGGGGTCCAAAAAAAAATACCAACCAAAAAAACGGTAGCACCTCTAACAACCCAGGTGAAACATCCCAGCATTTTTAGAGTGTGGTAATCACAACAATGTTTTGCTAGCATAATCTAAGGGTAAAACAAATGCAGGACTCTGATATTTAAAGATGGTAATTGCCCCCCTCAATGATCATTTTCTAAAACTATAGCTATACATCTATTCCCTATTAGTTTGTTAGTGTTTGTGATTTGCGTTGGTACTCTTCACAACAAGCCCCTCAAGACTGACGTCTGAAATGTAGGTCAGAGTGTTACACCAGACAATATGTTGTGAACGACAGAGATGTAGGACAGGATCTGGATCACAGATTTGTGTAGAATTCTTTATTAGTGCCAAATGGTGGTGGCTTGATTTCATGCAGAGGTGAATCATGAACTGGAGAGAAACTGAGCTTCTCTATCGTCATTGTGCCCTTGAGCGAAGGCACTTAACCTCAGGTCGCTCCACGGGGACTCTCCTGCTATTAGCGTAGTGCAAGTTACTTCGGGTGAAAAGTGTTGGTTACATGATGAAGACCTCGATAAATCACGTAGAGTCATTATGTCAAATTTTACCAGTTTGAAATGTGGTGATGCTTCCTATGAACACATCTATACTGCATTACACACACATTTTAAAGTAGTTGCAGGGTTTTATGACAAAATATGGCTGCTGTCTTGCACAGGGGGAAAGTGTTTGGCTGCGGGATTTTGAATAGGTTCACATTTCTGTGACCTTCCATTTATCTTGTCCCTCAAATCTCTTACATATGAAGCATTATTTTGCAGTAATGGTTTGTAAAATAAATTAGCAAGACGTATTCAGTTAAATTACATTGCAGACATCATAATGCCTATAGTTGATTTAGTTAAGTGCGTATTATAGATCTGGTGTTCCTAGGAAGTTTTACCCAAAGGATCATAACATACAATGTCTATTTTTCTTATTTTGAAAAATCTTTATTTTTCTATTTTGTGAAAAGCTACCAGTTTAATTGCCTTTCTTTTGTCAATGCCACTGTATATGGTTTAGATTATTTTACTGTTACAGATGTATACAGAAAAGACATGGATAAGCAAACATGACTTTTTTATTTTATTCATTAATATTATTAGTAGTAGTATTTTTATTTTAACCAAACTTTAAGCCACATTATAGATTTGCAACATCCATTGTTTATAATTTGTTACTGCTCTTGGTATATGATTCTTTCTATGACTTTTTTGTATAAAAATTATATAAGAATGTATGATGGTAATCTGTACAGTGATCCTCTTATTTTCCTGGTCAGAAAAAAAATGACAAGGTGCTTTAAAGTATCGTTATGACATATGCGTAAATGTGAAGCAGCATAGTCGCGTTTTTCACTTGGAGTTGTAGACAAAAAAAGACTAAATCATTCTAAACCATTTCTGTGTTCAAAAGATTTTGCTACAACACGATAAACACAGAATTCATAATATTTAAAATGGTCTGTTTTTTTTTTTGCATTTCAGCCTCCCGGAGTTTAAAAAAAAAACATTATAAGTGTCTTTGCTTATTGTCTCTGCTTTTCTGCCTGAAGGTGTTATCAAACACAATCATTTGTCTTATGCATGTCTGAATCAATTCGGGATATCATTCTCACAGAATTTTAGACAGACATACTTTTTAATGAATTTCCTCAGAGGGGATATCCTCAAAGATTAGATGAAGTCACTCATGGGGTGCACAATAAAACCTAATAGAGTATAGACTGTCAAAGCCATTCAACATTAAAATATGACACTGCCCACTGGGAAGCACACACTTATTCTGACGTGTAATCTCATATCAAACGTACTTGTCATCCATTTTGCCTGCTACCTCCCACAGAGTATAATTTATGCTTTACACATTTTATTTAGCATGTTGTCATGGTTCACGATTATTTAAAGCCACCTAGCCATGAGCAATCAAATCCTCCTCCATCTTTTGAAATAAAAAAGCTCATTGCATATGAAAACCTTCCAAAAATGTTACAAAAAAATGTTTACGTGAGATGAAAACATTAAAGGTAATTGGCATTTTACACATTCAGGTGGAGTTGTTCACCTCCTTAGACTTGGATTCATTTGTTTCTATGGCAACACTATTAACAAGGCGGTACACATAATAATGCTTAAAAAAAATGTTGGTGCTTCTGCTGTATGTGTTCACGTGTTTTGAAGGAGGAGTGGCTTTGGAGACGCGGGGCGGGGGTCTAATGCTTTCTGTTTTGCTTTTGCTAGCCTCACTCAAAATTGCCTACCCTACCTTTAACATAAGACAACAGGTGTTCAGTGAACCTTAGCCTGCTCCGTTGATAAGCAAAAAGCTGAGAAAAATCAGATTAGACTACATCCAGCTCAGATTCAGAATGATGATAAAACCCCAAAGCTTCACAGTCCTAAAGCTTGTCCTGGGTCCACATTTCATTCATTAACAATAGGCAGTTTTGATTATCATGACATTTTACTTGTGCACAAGCAATGCTTTTGTCACTTGTTTCTGATTCTTCTTCGTCTGTGTTTTGATCAGGATATTCTGTACTCCTTCAGGTGTTATAGCACCCCCTACCATATAAAAAATTAAAACACAGATAGCCTTAAAATTATGTTATTGGTCAGCAAAACACAAAACTGTGAGCCCAGCATTTCGAAAGAGTAGGTTGAATTTACTTTAGAACCTGGATTATTTCAGTCTGATTTTAACAGTTTCTGAGGCACATTTCAAAGCAGATTGTTTTGTGAACATGATACTATGTATTGTAGGTGTAAAAAGCTGCTGGTATTGAAGAATAGAACTTTACAAACTTCAGAACCAGCAGCGAATCATGATTTCATATGCAAAGAGGGTGTTTAACATGGTAATGGCAATTTTATTTATATAGCACCATTAAATCCAAGCCAAGTTTACCAATGTGCTTTTTGAAAAAAACAACAACAAAAATCACACACAAAAACCACAACAGTACTCTGATTAGAACAAAGAACCAATAAAATAATAATACAATAAGATGCAAGAGTACTGCAACATTAAAATACCGCTAAGATACAATGGAGGAGTGCTTCAACATTGATTAAATGCCTTATCAACCAAAAAGGTTTTTAACTTAGACTTAGGTCATTTCAGAGTCTTGGGGCAGCAACCGAGAAACCATAGTCACCCCTACACTTCAGCCTTGACTTGCGGATGGACAAGCGCCTCTGGTTGGAGGACCGGAGTGGTCTAGTTGGATGATGCTTGATCAATAAATCAGAAAGGTAAGCTGGAGTCATACCATTAGTGATTTATAAACGAGAAGTAATATTTTAAACTTCACTCAGTAATGCACTAGAAACCAGTCTAAGGATATAAAACTGGAGTGATATGATCGTGTTTATGAGCACCCATCGGCACTCTAGCTGCAACATTTAAAAAAAAAATTGTAATCAGGAGATAGATAAATGACTGATACCAACGTAAAGCGAATAATAGTAATCCAGCCTGGAAGAGATAAAGGCATGGACCATTTTTGCTAAATGTTTCAACGGAAAAAAAAGTCTTTACTTTTGATAAAAGTCAGAGTTGAAAACAGAATATTTACCACTGAATATATCTGCCTATAAACTTATAAACAGAGATTCATTAAACACTACACCCAGACTTTTCACCTGTCTTGTCAAGACACCCATCAACCCAAGACACCCTCAGGTTTAGCTTGGGAGTACTGAAAGAATCTTAACGTCCATATACAATAATTTCTGTTTTACTCATATTGAAATTCAAAATGTTTAGAGACAACCAGGCCATACGAGTGTCCAAGCTATCCAAATTTAGCTTGAAGGGCAGATACATTTGGGTGTCATCCACATAAAAATGGAAGCCCATATTTCCAAAAGATATAACCAAGTAGGATCATGAATAAAGAAGAAAGAATGGGAACCAAAATCGATCCCTTGGGAACCCCACAGGATAACACATTTACTAGAACTATGTCCTTCAGTCTCCGATTTTACTCCGCAGAAACTTCTGCTGATAAAATAAGATTTAAAAAGTTCCAAGGCATTACCTTTAATGGCTGCACAATGTTCCAGCCGGGCAATAAGAACAGCATGGCCTACTGTATCAAATGCAGCAGTTGGATCTAAGAGTACAAGCATAGCATAATCACTAGAATCTATCAGTACATTGTTTAAAACTTTCAACAGTGCAGTCTCAGTAGAGTGATGTTTTCTGAATCCAGATTGAAAAATGTGAAAAATCATATTTTCAGCAACAAAACTTTGCAATTGTTGAAGGACTGTGGTCTCCAAATTCTTGGAAATAAATTTAAATTAGAGATGAGTCTAAACTTGGTCCTGTCAGACGGGCCTTCTTTGTCACTTCCTGTCAGTCGTGTCATCTGTGCATTTCCTGTCTGTGAGGTCATTGTTACTCTTCCTGCACCTGTCGTGTGATCACTTACTTGTTAAGTCTTCCCAGGTGTTTGTCATTGCCTTTTGCATAAAACCCTCTTGTGTTTCCCTTGTCTTTGTCAGTTGTTTATGTTAACATTGTCATGTCGGATATCCTGTCTGTCTTCCCAGTTCTCCAGAGTTTTGTTTTAGTTCAGCTAAAGCATGTGTACTTCTTTGATTTTGTATTTAAAGTCTTTGTTTGAGTTTATTGAGGTGATTTTGAGTCTCCTCGTCGTGACTCCGCATTGCACACATTCTGCTCTGCGTCGTGTGACACACTGTGAGTTTTAAGTTCTTTTTTTAAGCAATGGGTCGACTTTTGCATGTTTTAGCTGATCAGGAATAATGCCAGATTCTAAACAGTGATTTTTCATAATCAGCAAATGAGAACCAACAGCATCAACGACTTGTTTAATAATGTTAAATATGGACGGATAACATCAGTAGAGGTGCCCAAAGGCCTGAGATGATCTACTATTTCTTAAAGATGAGTGCCAGTATTAGGTCTACACTAACTAAAAACAGCAGTACAACTAGAGAAAGTTGAGGGATCAGAAGAATAAGGGGGTTATCTGCAGTCTCTTATTGATCAAAATCTTCACACATAGATGAAGACACATCTGGGAATAAGGAAACAGGGGGGTTGATGGTGACAATAAAAAAAAGAGTTGATGGTCTATTACAGTTCTTATGTATAATTCCAGTAAAATGCTTTGATTTTGCTGTTTTTACCACTTTCTGATATTGAGAAAAGGATTATCTTAGCATTTCAAAAGAGACCTGTAGTGTGTCCTTGTTCCATTTACATTCTGCTCTTCTTCGTAAGAGAGCATACAAAGTGTATATCTAGTGGTATAGTGTCATCTAGCCAACACTCAGTTCTTGGTTTATGATCTAGTGTCTTTAGAGGTGTCACTGAGGCTAAGACATTAACACAGATGGAATTGAACCTGGATAGAAGCTCTTCAAAGTCAAAGTCAGCTTTATTGTCAATTCTGTCATACATACAGTAGTACATACATGCAGAGAATTGAAATTCTATGACTCTCAGACCCAAGGTGCTTGACAACAACAAAACAATAACAACAAAAGTTTAACAGTAACAACAACAGAAGATTAAAAAAAAATCACAGATCAGGTGCGAGGGGCAGAAGAGGGGAGAGGTGGCAGAGTCGGGAGGGAGTTCAGTGCCCTGACAGCTTGGGGAATGAAGCTGTCCTTCAGTCTGCTGGTCCTTGCCTGTAGACTGCGTAGTCTCCTCCCTGATGACTGAAGAGGCTGTGCTAAGGGTGGGTGGGGTCTCTCGCAATGGTGAGGGCTTTGCGGGAGAGGCGGGAGTTATAAATGTCCTGGAGGGGTGGGAGAGAGACACCAACGATCTTCTCAGCTGCTCTCACTATGCGGTGAAGTGCTTTATGGCAGAATGCGTTGCAGGCGCCGTACCACTCAGTGATGAAGCTGGTCAGAATGCTCTCGATGGTGCCTCTGTAGAAGGTGCGCATGATGGGGGCTGAGGCTCCGGCTCTTCTCAGCTTGCGGAGAAAGCTTCAGTACTCCAATCACAATGCAATGCTTCATGGAAAGCTACAGAAAAGCATTTCTGGTGGTAAAAGTAGTTAGTTGAGATCGGAAATCATATGAAGTAGATTTTGAAACATCAGCTGTAATAAGGACAGTAAACACATCATGATCAGAAAAAGCATTTTGCAAAAAGCTCTATATCACTGAGAGAAAAAAACATGTGATCAAGTGAATGTTCATGTTGGTGAGTGGGTGCATTGTCCTGATGTGCTAAATCAAAGACATTTCATAAATTCGCAAAGTCTTTATCTTGAGGATCATCAGCACAACAAACTATAAAATAAATATCTCCTAA
Source organism: Rhodeus uyekii (assembly GCA_037043235.1). Lineage (NCBI taxonomy): Eukaryota > Metazoa > Chordata > Actinopteri > Cypriniformes > Acheilognathidae > Rhodeus > Rhodeus uyekii. The sequence goes on from JAWRVZ010000088.1 coordinate 2,587,460, forward strand.
TATTAAATGTCATATTTTGGTATAAATTCCTACCAAAACTCTGCAAACTACGTTAAAAAATACTTGCTGTGTTTTGGGGGGGCGATAAATCACTGCAATCAAAAGAGGCAAATTCAGATTCAGAGTAAACAACTGCAGTTCAAAACTGAAATATCAATTTGACGCAATGGATCATATTGATTGTATACAATAGGTTTTACACCAAATGTTTAATCAACATTTTATACCATGTTGATATTTTGGAGGCCTTAGAAATGTATCACATGTGATAGAGTATAGGGTTTATTGTGGGGTAATTATAATGGAGCAAAAGAAGGTACAAATGAAAAAGTCTTGACTACTACTCTAAGTACTTTTTCAGCATTTGTTTAGCAGCTGAAGAGATTAGGAAAGAGGTCTTGGATAAAGGATATGCATGAACACCAAAGATTCTCCCCTGATTAAAGCAAGGTCTCTTCTCAATGCTTAATCTGGGTCCTGAGTGTCAGCACTGCCCTTCTTATCAGGAAGGAGACTCTTGCAGGCCAGGCCATTGAATAAGACTCTAGGATAATAAGATTAACAATACTTCACACGATTATAATCTTCACAGACAGCATTTGGTTAGATCATGTGGGTTATGTAGTACATTGAGTCCAATTCACAGTTGCAACTAACATGGATGTTTCTATGTATTCCATTGCTGTTCTTCCATACTATATAGTAGGTGAACAACATTATGTGAGCTGAGTAGTATGTCTGAATTCATAATATTCATAAAACAGTAGGTGAAACTTAGCTAGATGAAGAACTACTTTCAGCGAGATTCTGAAGCACTTTACATTTGGTAGATGCTTTTATCCAAAGCAACTTTGCCTTCAAGGAACCTATTGAATCAGTTCTTGCTTTCCCTTGGATTGAACCCATGACCTTGGCGTTGTAAACGTCAATGCTCTTCTGGTTTATCTACAGGAAAGCTATGACTTTACTATCCTATGAGATCACGGGAGAGAAGTTCAGAACCGATACTGTCAGTCACATGACAAAGGCAACATGGTGAATGTAGTATTTCTAAATATTCATACTACACACATTTATTATATATTATCAAAGCTTGAATCTGCCTCTGAATTAAAAAAAAAAAGGTACCGAAAATTTCAGCTTTTAAGCTTACAAATCGTATTCCCTTTCAGGGAAACTCAAGTTGCTTCAAGATACAATGGGAAACACTGAAACACTTGTGAAATCAGTCCAAAGGCATGCCAGAGCATCATATGTGGATGATGTTGTGACCAGGAAACTATAAAGCACATCCAAACCAAACAGCACTACCTTCTGTGTCTTCAACAACCACTTTGTGTGAAATTGTCTTCGTCTATTGTTTGTTTTTTGTTTGTCTCAAGCATGTATATAACATAAGACAGGAGGATATGGCAAGCAAACAGACATTAAATTGTGTGATCCTCCCTACACTCGCTATATTATGAGTGGGGATATGTAGTAAATGTGTTGCTTGTTTGAGAGTGGAGCACATATCTCTGCCCTTGTGTGGGCTGACCATATTCATTAATTTACTGCCGTATAAGAAACATGTACTTTGGAAATTGTAGCTCCACACATGTTGGTTTTCTTATCGAGGGAAGAAAATCTTATGCAAGTATCTAGTAGCTCTGACCTCGCACATTGCAAGAAGATCCTGATGCCAAATGGTTCAGACCTTTGAGTGTAGACGCCTCCGGGGGGAAACGGATAACACCTCACCTACTTGTGGTGTTCCCAAGGGTCTGTTCACCCAACCCCACCACCTTATGTGCTTTGGGGCACAGCTATCTCCAGCGAGTCCATATCCCAGTGTCCACCCAGAAACAAAGTGGCACTGTTATATTTGCGGCACTGGTATATTTGCCCCCTCTGAGGAGAGTTTCAGAGCAGTCAGTTTTGCTGACTGGTTGCTCAACTGACACCAGAGGGTAATGATTCTGATTCCCTTAGTAGATTTTCTGGCAGCATGGAAAATACTGCCAAAATATATTTCAATGGGTCCTGCTGACAGTTGAAAAGGGTTACAGAATTCAATTCCAGTCTCGTCTGCACATGTTCAATGGGGTTCTATCTACAATTGTGGGCCTATAGCAGGCTCTGGTTATGTAGCAGGAGATAAGAAAGCTAATTGTCACAAGTCATATCCAAGGACTGGTTTGTCATGATAGATCTAGATAGGTTGCGATCATGAGTGGCTCAAAGTCTGTACCAAGACCACCATCTCTCCAAGCACATGAATTGCCTGGAAATGTTGGCAGTGCTTTGAGCACTCAAATACTTCCTCCCAGATCTGAGGTGCCATCATGTGCTTGTTTGTATGGACAACAAATCAGAGATCTCATATGTGGCCTGTTGTGCAAACCAAATCCTTCTATCGGCCCAATGGCTTTTTTCAAAAAGGTCATCGAAACCAGGAAGCAGACCGAGGTGGTGGAGCTCCTATGAGAGTAGTTTGGGCAGGTGAAAATAGTCTGTTTACATCCTCAGAGACCCTTGGGGGCTGAATGCTATGGTACATGTATGCATGCATTGTATGTATGCATGCATTGTATGTATGCATTGCCCTCAGTTCTGCTGTTCCCGGGAGTTCTGGAGAGAGTTTGCCGGGATGGGGTTTCTCTTCTTCGAGCAGCTTCTCCCTAGTAGATTTTGGTCAGAGCGACTTGCTGTCCAAGGCAGGGGGCACAATTCTTTCCTCTTATACAGTGTTGTGGAAACTGTGGGCCTGGCTGTCATGGAATACTTAATGGAGGACTGAAAATGCAGGTAAAGGGTATTTATTAATGATAAATAAATAAACAAGCAGACAAAAGAAACACCCTCGAGGGGGAAAACCTTAATCAAACACAATAATGAAATACTCAAAGAACATAAACAAAGGAACACAAACAAACTGGATGGAATGGTTGGGGAACACACACACGACGAGCGGAGCATGATGACAACGACACGATAAAGGACGGCAAACACTAAGGGCTTATATATAGCAGAAGAGGAAAGGTGGTGATTGTAAACAGCCGGGAATAATTACAAGAGCAAGGAGGGCGGGGCTAACGCTAACAAGACACGAACATGTAGCGAATGCAGATATGCATCGCCACGTGTTCACACAAAGTGACAAGACGGCACGCAGTTAGTAAACAACCAACTGCGTGCGACACAAACAACATGAAGGCATGCGGACACGAGAGCTCGCGCAAGACGTCACGCACTCTCACAAAGACACGACGAGGGAGCAGTGCCAGAGTTCTGTCAACCAAAATCCTAGGAACCGAAACTGACGTGACACTTGCTCAGCTCATAAATAACTCAACTCAATCTCAACTGAGATTGTTCAGACAATTCTCCACTCCAGAGCTCCCTCCACAAGGAAACTGTATGGCTCAAAGTGAAAAATATTCACTGTGTGGTGTGCGGCGAGCGCCAGCTGGACCCAATTATCTGCCCTGTTAGTATAATGCTGGAGGACCTACAGGAGTGTTCCTCCACAGCCTTAATCTCCTAAAATTTAAGGTGTATTTAGGTAGAAACCAACTGGCGACTTATTTCCTCCTTGACACATCAGATCATAAGAAACCAATTTGCTTTGCCCTGCTAGGGCGTTGGATGCGAGATAATGTCCAGTTATTTGTACATGTTCATGGATCACCTGAGTTCACCTTGGTTCGAGGATGATCAAGGGGGTTTTCAAGGCTGTCTCACTTGCATACAAATTGGGTGGGAAGCCTTCACCTAGGAACATCTGTGCCCACTCCACTTGGAGTATGGTCACTTCTAAAGGGAAGGGAAGCTAGGGAACGTCTCATGTTACAACTGTAACCCTGGTTCCATAAAGAAGGAACAAGACGCTGAGTCTTTCTGCTGTGACTTGCTTCAGCCTATCAGAAGCCAGAGCTGTTTGGTCTGGGTGAGCTTTATAGTTTCCTGGTCATGATGTCACTCACCTATGATGTTCTGTCATGCCATTGGACTGAATTCACAAGTGCTTCATAACATAATTACCCAGAGGCGTTCCCACATTGTGTCAACAGATCTCGACCCTTAAAAGTTGCTGCAGTAGCAGAAGCCACTGTACAGGCTATAATATTTGTATGTAACAGATTACTTCCATGCAGATGAAATGCAATTATCTTGCTTTCTGAGGTGGATGCCTGATCTTTGGTAACGCAGTCATTTAAGCGAGTTCTGGGAGGGAATTATACCAAACCACTTTAATATACCTTGTCCAGGCATTTAAGAACAACCAAAGAGGGATCTTGGATGCTGTGCAAAGGGAAATGTCCACTGGCTAGTCGTACTGTCCAATTGCAGTCACAAGAATTTATTTGATAAATGTTTTTCCATCACAGTTTATGACCATGAGGGACAGAACAAGAAAATTAATTAAACATATATGACACATGAGGGTACATCAAAAAACCTAGTGACTAATTGACTAAAAACATCTCAAGCAAACACAAACAGATTGGACGTGATATCAACATATTTCCTAGAAATTTCAGTTTACTTGAAGTATTCTCCAGTAATCTCCTGTCGTTTGTCCTCCAAGGGTTTGTTGTGCTGACCTTTGCAACATTGTGTCACATTTAGCAGAATTGTGACATTTACTCCAGACTGTTGGGTCTCCGAGATAAAATGTTTTAGGAGTCCTCGAACGGTATGGAGTTCTCAAGCACTGTTAACAAGTTGGGTAAGGTCAAAACAGTAAACGAGAGATTGTTCCAGCTGCAAGAATGAGGTAATTTAGGAGCAGGCCAAGAAGAAGCGTATACTAACGGCTGTATTAAGCTCAGAGCACTAGTGTGAATGAAATGACCTGTGATCAGTGAACTGTGATCAAAATGTCTTCTTTGTCTTTATTTTTTTTATAGGCTAATAAGTTAGTCGCCAACTGCATGGTTTTGTTCTAACTAATTGCTAATTTTCTGTGGGACACATATGCTGCTATAACAGATCAAGGAGGTTCAGCACTTCTTTAAAAAGGCTGCAAAAGAAACGTCAACATGAGCTCAGCACAGTGTCAGTAGGACTGAAGGCATGTGTGGGCTATATGTCAAGGTGCTCACGTGTTTGTGTGTGTACAGTGGGAAAAAAAGAGGTCCAACTTAAAAATACTGCACTACAGCCAAATGTATTTCTCAAATTATATGAATGGTTTGGTTCATGCCTGAATTTGGATTTAATATTACTAGAAATATTTATTCCTCCCAAAAACCAAGACATATATTTTCTTTAGACATAAGCAACTGCTACTTTGTGTAAGTCAATGTAATAAAAATCTATATGATACAATATAGACAAAAGGTAGATTAGCTATAGTTAAAGTATTTTTTTACTTATTACTAATATTTGTTTACTTACTGTAAATAAATACAAGTATGAAAAAAATCAAAGTTTATTGCAATCTATTAATAATAAAATGCATAATACATTATGCAGTCAATAAAGCTAGACTTTAAAGTGAACAAAACAGAATGAATGTTTTTTTGTGTGTGAATGTGCAAGTAACATTGTCTTATTCATATATAAAGTGAAAATTTCGATATAAGTACCATGTACAACATTAGATACAAATATACAAATAGTTACAAACCCATTGATAAGGTTCATATAAATTTAAATTATGGTATTCATATGTTAGGCTATTTATAATATACTATATTGGTTATGAAGGGAGAATGATCAAAACATTAATGATCATTTTATAAATCAAATATAATTTCAGAAATTGCATAAACAAAATAATGTGGACCTAGTTATGCATGGTTTAATACAAAGAGCCGAAGCATCGTTCACACATAGAACTTTCTGCATTAAAGAACAGTGGACTGAAAGTCAAAATGTCTTGAGACGTGCGTCTAAGTAGTTTGTTCTTGCTGTTTAATATTCTTTTGAAACTTGGTAGCCCCAGTAATAAAAACACTCATCTCAAACTCTGTCATGGAAACTATGGATTAACTTAACTTAAACAATTATGCACCCAATCATCACATTTCTGTTGTGTATCTGTTTACATCCTGGTTCCTCCTGTGCAGTCCCAGTGTTTCTCCACTCACCTGTCCCATCATAATCACATCATTAGTCTTGTCAGCTGTGCCTTGTTCCCTGATCAGCCCTTGTGTATATCAACCCTTTGTTCCCCTTCAGTCTTGTTGCAAGTTTGTTTCTACCTGTGTCTTATCCAATCAGACTCTTTATTTGGACAAAATGGGCCCTTTTGTTTATCCTTCTCAATTGTTATTTTGAGTTTCTGTGCCTTCATCCTCCTCCTAAACAATGCCTGACACCAATAACATCCATTATGCTTTTGCACATGACTACAAATGTCTCTTCCTTCAAACAGTGCACTGTGTAAGGATCCAGTGAGTGATTTCAAACACAGCTTTCGAAAACAATGGAAAAGCAGCGCAGGAAAACAGCTTGGTTGCAGTTTTGATGTGACCAAGATCATCTCTACATTGAGCTTCACTATTTCTGCAGTGTTCTGAATAATCAACAGAGGAGTGTTGCTCCTTTCTGACTTGATAGACTATCAAAACCATTCAAACACGCAACGAGACAGGGTTTAACCTTGCAGCAGTACTCAACACTGATTACTGCCAGACTCAAAATTCTTCATCAAGAATATAATCATTTAATGCTAAAGCACATCTACCAAAAAAAAAAAAATCAAACTTTAGCTCCTCATTTCACTTTTTCATTTACATTTATTCATTTATCAGACTCTTTTATCCAAAGCGACTTACAACTTGAAAAATACAGAAAGCGATTCAACTTGAAAAGGCAAAATTACACAAGAGTGCTCACAATACTTTGAGATCATTAAATACAGGTTAAATACAGATTCCTTGATTGAAATTATTTTTTATTTTCCAGCACTGGAACAGATTTTGATGACAAGTCTCAGCCTGTATATTGTAGGATTGATGTAATTGGCAGATGTGGTGCTTGGCAAAAAACAAGAGAACAATTCAAAAGTATCAGAAAAGCATTGCTTTACTTAAACGGCCTTTAAATGGCAGGCAAAGCAACAAATGAATAGTATTCAACATAAATCCTAGCTTTTTGAAAAACTTATTCATGTGTAACCCTTGTTAGCATTAACATAAGTAAATGTGATTTAATTATTTTTATGATTTACAGTTAAATTCGTTACACATATTTACGTGTAACTAGTTACTCACCAACACTGTCACTATACCACCTAACCACAGCAGATCCATTTGGGAGTTGATAGTGTTGCCATTAAAAATGCATAATTACCAGTCTGAGATGTGAATCGCTCCAAATAGAGCGCCACATGTTGTCATCTCGAGCCTATGGTAATTACAGCATGGCGTGAATGCAGTGTGAAGATCTTTCAGGTGTGTTTGTTCAGGGTTGAAGACAGACTTGCCGCTGGGCACTCTTACGTGAGTTTGGATCTTTGTGACATCATTGGTTCTTCAAAAAAATTGTCAGAACCTGTGTGAGAGCACACACACAAATCAATGTTGTTTTCACATTCCCCATTTTATATTGAGCTCTGTATGTTGAGCTTTGATGATAATTAAATTCCATCATATAAAAGAAACATCAAAGCAGTTACCTTTTAAAATTTAAAAATGAAAAGTCTCCATTTACTGATAAACAGCTGCTGAACTGAACTACATGACTGTGTCTGAGTCTTTGGCAAACAGTCCTTTTAACCGTAATTGATGAAGTGAGTCGATATTTCATTTCTTAAAGCATATAGGAAAATACATCAAGACAATATTTCAGGAGGACAATGTTCAGATTCATCAGACTCAGATGGTTGCGACGGTAGCAAGAATAATTTTTACACATGAATCAGCTCCTCTGTGTCCAGACCTTAAATTCGCATTGCCAATGCGGTCATGAAGTATTTTCCTGGTTTCTTAAAGTTTCTGATGTATAATAAAAAAAGGTGTAGTACACATTTGAGGCACTAACCTACAGTTCTGGTTCATTTGATGCCCTAAAGGCAAGAGACCAAAGGACCACATTGTGTTCAAACTCAATCATTTATTTTTGAGAAAGACATATTAATGTAGTAGTATTGAGTTAAGGATTTAAATGGTGACAGAAAAAGCATGTTCAGTCCCCACATGTTTTTGTGTAAGAGAAATTCATTCAATAATCTCTTTTGTGCTCAAGGTGTAAACAACCAAATTTAGTCAATTAGTCCATTCATATAACATCTGGCATCAGAGATTTTCAATACTTTACCCAAACAACAAATTTATATATTTTGTAACTGGGATATTTTCTCATAAAGATGCACACTGCTAAAATAATTTCCCACTCCAACAGTGCATGATGGTGTTGAGGAATCACTTTTAGATGGATGTTTTGTGTTCATAATGGTGCAATCATATCCATTTGTATTGATTTACCTCATCTCTCCGCGTAATGGTGTTCAGAGTCTCAACTTTGGCAACTGTAATTTATCCTCCCCTAATAAACCTGCCATTTCTCTTGAATTACACAGCGATATTCCCAAAAGTGATTCGCGCTCACAAAGACAAATGCTCGGTAGGAAAGAACATGTCACTGCAGCTATCCAGTAGCAGACAGGGAAAGTGAACCGTTGGTGAGGTGCCAAACATGCATTAGTGAAAGCCTCTATCGTTTTTGTTTGGTTTTGAATAATCGCAGCTCTCTCTTGGCTCACTTGGCAGTGCATTTTCTTTCACCGTTGTTGTTTCATCTGATGAATTGGCTCAGACACAGAGCAGATTATTCTATCAGCCGTTGTGGCAAACTTGGTGTGAAATTCAACGCAATAAAGACTGCGCCTGTAACTAAGGTGAGCGATGCTGCCCCACTGATAGCAATCAAGCATATTTTATGGCATATTTTCCATGCGCAAATGGGCGAGAAAATGGGTTTCATCCCACAGTTGTGTTAAGGTGAATCACATTTTCCTGGCTCTGTCTGCCAGGTGAGAGGTTGTCTTTGGGAGTCATCAATTTCCAGTGCCTCCATGGGGGAGAGAAAAACCTAGACTGAGGAATAGACTGCCAGCAAATGCCTGTATATCAGCTGCGGATGAGCTGCCTGAGCCAAATTAATTAATGAAACACAGCTGTGTCTGTGTGTGGCTTTCATACTATACCTATATGGAATACATATCACCTCAAATTGTCACTGATTTGAAAACTGGCGAGGCAAAATATACAGACAAATAAACAGATTAAATACTTTAAAAAGCAAATTCTAAACAGTCATTTTATTTTTGTTCAACGTACTTGCTTTGAAAGTTTAAAGTTCATTCAGCATTAAATCAGAATGAGATTACGGGTACCAGTTTGACTATTTTGTGAGTAAATAACTGATAAAGTTATCTTATATGGTCTCGCTTTAGATTAGGGTCCAATTGTTACTATTAACTAAATATTAACTAGTGAATACAGTGAAAATTGGACCCTTTATATTTTATATTATTTTATTATATTAATCTGAGTCTTCCATCTTTTTTTCTTCTAAGATGTTTTTTTTTTCACCTTCACTTTTCAGTAATAAATTGCAGTTTGCAGATTTGATGGGCTTTGATTGGATTGAATCAGGAGCTGGAAAGTCACAGCAGTCCATCTGCAGAGGACATTCAGGCGAACTTTAGCCTTGATTGAGAGAATCCTAGACATTATACAGTATACTTATTAACGTGTGTGTAACACATAGCAGAAACATCATGTCCTTGTGGAAACCAGCCAGCACTATACGTGGGAAATTGATTATTAATCATACTAAATTATGAAATTGAAATTGTAAACATACAAGAAGGTTAAAAGGTTTGTGTTAGTGTTGTCATTAACCGCGTGTTTCACTTCACGGTTGAAGTGAAATGTTGCTAGCAGTGTGTGTAAGTAAAATATCCCCAGGTAGTGTAAAAAGAACAGGGTATCCCACACCATACTAGGACTTATCTCCGCCCTCAACAGACAGGTCCAACATCCACTCCTGGGATCTGGCAGCACCCGCTGCAGTTACTTCACTGGTGCTCCAGTTATCCAGCTCTGAGGAGCTGGATGTTGTTTGTGTAACTGGCCTCTTTGCATTGTGTTGTACGTGATTAAAACTCAAGAAAACTTCTTCCACCAGTGTATTCACTGAGAAAAAAACAAAATAATGAGTTAATGTCTTCCAGAATATTTGAAACTTCTGATGCTGGCACACTGGCCTCATGCATATTAATTAATAAACTAATTAACTAATAATGCATTTACTAATACATTTTAATAAATTAAAAAAATAATAAAACCAGGTTCAAAATAAATACTCAAAAAGTAAAAACATGAGTAAGTTGATGTAGTCCAGCATATTCGACACTCCTCGTGCTGACGCTACAATGAAACATGTTTTTCACACTTTTCTTAATATCACATATGCTGTTGCTCATGATATTTTCATTATTTTCTGGACCGAAAATTGCAGCCAAAATTGCAGATCTATTACTGACACGACTTGCCACTGGCCTCATACACATGAACTAATAAGTGCAATAGAGGGCGCACAGAGAGCCACCCAGCCAATAGAAAACACTGTTATTAGATTTTTATTTCCAAGTGGAGATACACTATATAACTCTGTTACATTAAAATCAAGGCTAGATACGAAGATTCGCCACTTCAATCTCCAGTTTATGAGTCGCCAAAAATATGTTGGGACCTCCTTCCTTTTGATTCTCACACTGAGGTGTTCAGGTAAAAAAAAAAAAGATAATAATTGGCATGGCTAAGGGACACTGGGAGAAAGTAATTTGAGTGCAATCTCACTCCACATTCTTTATCTGTAAATAAATACTTTGGTCCCAAAGTTAAAAGCTCAGAGACAGCCACAGTCTCATAGTCCCATGCAAGGCCACTCAAAACAGCCTCTCAGAGTGCCAGAGGGTTGGAACGACAATAAGGGGATTTTTTTCCACCATCCCTGCCACCTCCTGTATACCAGGATGCAACGATCCCTGGCGAGGCTCCCAGTTGCTGCCAAGGAATTTTGGTGTCGCTGGCAAACTGCACCAGTCACTTCAGGCGACAGCTGCAAGACAAGGTCCTGGAGCAAAAGCTCATGAAAATACAAGAGGCCAGCCTTGAGTGGCTGGCCCCCTATTATAATTTATGGCTGTGTTTCATTTACTGAATTTTTCGTTTTGGGTCCTGTGAACAGGCTCTGGTAATGGTCAAAGTAATGTCTGTAGCATTAAGGGTCATCAAGTAGCTCTCCCAGCAATGAGATCAAGTTTTAATGTTGGTAATTCAAGAAGGATGGAAGTTTGATTCTGGTCTGGAGTGGAGCATGCACGATCAGCACTCGAGTGTGCTAGCTGTGCTCACTCTGCTCCCGCCCGGCAGTCTCCAAGGACTCCAACTTTTTGTCCCGGAGATAGCAAATTAACCTATCAGAGTGGTTAGAGATGGGTCTAGACCTTATTCCTGCCCTCATTGGATGGCCTGATTTCCTCTTTCCAGAGCTGGAGGCATGCACGGTGGTTACTTCTACTCCAGCAGAGGCATTTGCACAATGGCTATCAAGTTCAAAGGAACTAGACGCTGTTGGTATTGACACTGGATATGAAGTCTCTCGTGAGAAACAAAATCCACTTTAAATGCATCTCTATCCTTTATCAACATAACCAATCACTCACTGATTAGTTGAGACTGCTGGACCTCATGGCAACAGCTTCCACTGTTCTTCACTGTACATCTGGTCCATTTAGTAGTTTTTCAAAACCAGGATTTTTTTTTCCACCTCTCACAATCAAGGTCAGGAGGCTGTGTCTATCCTTGTTTCTCTCGCAGGTCAGGTTCATCGGCACATGGTTTACACCTCGACACGGTGCCCATGTCTCTTCGGTTCCCTGTATGGGCCTCTGTGCCATCCCTGGTATCCCAGGTTTTTCCCTGCTGCTTTCACTTCGAGCAATCGACAGTCCCAGGGACCCAAAATATAGGAGCAGACATCTTGTCGAGGTTGGGGCTGAGGCCCAGGGAATGGAGTCTCTACCCCAAGGTGGTAGACCAGATTTGGTTCAGACGTGGCCATGACTAGATCTGTACACTTTCCCCACTCTGCTCCCAGGAGTTCTGGAGAGAGTTTGTCGGGACAAGGTACATCTCACCTATAGTGTGGCTTTGGGACCTGGTGTCCGTCATTGACATAACTCTGTGGATGTTCTGGTAGGAGGTACCCTGGATAGCCCATTCTTCCACAGAACCGTGGAGACAGTGTGCTTGGCCTCTGAGGGGCCCATCTCATAGATTTCCGGTCTCCCAACCGAAATTGTTGAAACCATTCTCCACTCCAGAGCTCTGCCCACAAGGAAACTGTACTACCTGAAGTAAAAAATGTTTAGCTTTCTGGTGCAGTGAGAGGCAGTTGAACACCATTACTTGTCAAATTGGCACTCTTTCACGAGGTTCTGCCAGTTAGACCTCAACTCCGCTCCGGGAACACAGGTGCTTACATAGTGAGCTACATTTCACTCTGCAGGCCCTTGTCACTATGTTGTGCTATACTGCGTTTTGACGCAGTGGGAGTTCCCTTGAAAGGGAACGTCTCCGGTTATGGATGTAACCCTAGTTCCCATTAATGGGAATCGAGATACTGCGGTCGTTCTTGCTTCAGACATTAAGTTTCTGCTTCGGGTTTCTGACGCACTCTTAATCCTCCTGGTTCATGATTTAATTATGCTTCATGAGACAATCACACCAAAGCGTTCCACTAGCGTTTTGAGGCAGTGTCTCATTCCCTCTTGAGGGAACAAGGGTTACATGCATAACCTGAGACGTTTTCTGTGATGGGCAGGTTTAGGAATAGATTTAGTGTAAGTGTTTCTTACAAAATAATTTACAGTTTTTACAGTATAAAAACCGTTATGCCCATGAAGAGTGCCCACAATGATATGACAATAGTGTGTGTACAATGTACTGGTTTCTTACACTGTTTCAGTTAACCTCTAGCAGCACACCATTTTATTCCCTCAATGACATTTCCGAGTGAAACAGGATATTGTAGACTGGGACTTGATTTTATCCATCAGGAATCGACTGAATTGTGTGATATTTACTAATTGGAAAGTGCATGGAAGGGGCTCTGAATATTAGGTTCTGTAAATATTGATTCATTATTCATACATTTTGGGGATGGATGGAAGCAAAAAACTTTTCTCTGAGAGGTTCAGATTGTAAGGTAAAACAGATGGTATTTTCAGCATGTATTATGCTGGAAGCAAGACTGTTTTAACAGATGGTGGTTAGAGGTTAGACATCAAAGACATGCATTTAAAAAATCAATAGAATCAATATATAATGTCAGAACATTGACACTTTGAGGTGCATGCCATTGTCAAACAATAACAGGTCCCAAAAAATATCCCCTGCTGTTATATTTTTAAATCTGATATTCACTGCAGTATTGATTGGAATAAAAAAAAATTAGGTTATTAAATAAGTTATTAAAGTGAAAGTCATTAAATCATTAATTACTGACACCGATGGCATGTTGATCTATGTTCTTTTCTCTGAAGTTGCAGACGGGTCCCATGTGATGTGGAAAGCTAAACCATGCTTCTTATACAGTTTACCTTGTGATAATAAGTCCCATGCTCTGGTATACATTAATAGAGTTCTAAAAATATCCACAAACTAAATTATCTATAACAAATATTCTAGTTATATAGTCATTTTCTTCTAGTAGCCTTATGAAAGAACAACCCACATTTAACATTCAAATCAATGGTTGCACTGACAGTGAATACTTTTGACTCAACAAATCTTTTTAAATGTTGCATACTAATCTCATTTATATTTGATGTGAGGTTCATGAAAAGAGTTTTTACTAAAATTTTAAATATTTGGAAAAACAAGTCAAATTCAATCCCAATGAGGAGTTGGATTTTCAAAAGCAATTTTAGGTCTTTTACTCATTTTGAATTGCCAATTTACTAGGCAAGCATATATCTCGTCCATCTTATAAAAGCTCAAAACCATACAGACCCTTCATACATGTAAAAAGTTCTTACCTTAATAATAAAAAAGTTGTACAGGAGCACTTCAAAAGCTGAAGAGTTGATTCTGAGTTAAAAAGAAACTCAACCATGTTTAGATTGGGTTGATCTTTATGGTTTATGATCAATTCAGGCGCGTGTGCATATGCAAGTGCGACATTTTCAGAGTCTGAACACCAAGAGATCATTCTAAAATTTACTGAAAATATAAACCTATTACACAGTGAGAAAAAAAACACTGCTGCTGCCACAAACGCTTATAGAATTTTCTGGAAGTTGTATACTTGGATCATTTTCACCTACAGTTGAATGAACACTGAGAATTCAGCCAAATTACTCATTTTAATGTTGCTTGTTGAATGGATATTCTTATACTTTGAATGATGAAACCTTATTCTTCAAAAAGTGTGGAAAAACAAATTTGGATTATGAATAAAACTATGCTGAATTGTGTCGGTGCAATAATATTTAGTGAAATGTATGAATTATTATTTTTTATCTCAAAACACTGGAACTGAGACTTACAGAATCCTTCGCAATGGCCGTGAAAAAATGTGTTAGGGTTTAAATGGAAATTATTGCTGGAGTGCATGCCAATTTATCGTTGTATATTCAAACCGATGTTAAATAGGAAAACGCTGCTAGAACAGACTACATGAAAGCATTAACAAAGCATTGTTCTGTTGTAAGATGGAAAGTATTGAATATTAATTCAGCTTCATCTCCATATGTCAGTCGGTTTGATGAATGGGAATAGTCTGCAGCTTTGGAGGGTCTTTTGAAGAGCAATACTATTCACCTCTCCCAACCAGAGCAATCAAACTGAAAGAGTGATTGCTTCCACACTGGATTCCTAAAAGTGCAAGGCCTGTCAAGATTGAAGTACACTCATAATATTCCAGGATGCATTTGTTTCTATTTCAGGGCCCAGAAAAAAAAAAAAATCGTTGTCAAATTAACATGCAGCAGCATCTCTACATCGTGCCAATTGATTTTGCCATGCCGGTGGGGAATAAACGGGATCTTGTGCTAGTAATGAGCTGGAGCTGGAAGAGGAAAAATAAGACCTGAGAATAGCATTCCCTTCACATAAATACACTTACACAATAGCAAACAGAACATACAGATGTTCAGTTCCTGTTTACGCCTGGCATTAAGAAGCATTTTGGTCGATTGTCATTATTATTTTGGACTAATTTTGGCATTGCACCAAATCACACTACCAATGGCTGACAGCAGAGAAGACAGACAAGTTAGTATTCCCTCATATTGGAGCTCTACTCCGTACTGCTATTCATAACACATTGTATATATACATTCCTCACGAACCACATGAATTCTGCATTGTATTATTGAAATGATTCTGGGTAGACTGCACAATTATACAAGCGTGCATGCCTGAAGAGCCCAATGTGGAATATAAATCCCTTCTCTGACTGGCTGCCTGCTAGCATGACAATTTCTGTGACCTCATGCTGCATGCGCTAATAACTGCTGGCTCGGGTGTCATGACGGACAGTGTACTACACCAACACAATGCAGACTCCATAGTTACCCATATCATTTGTCTCCTGAGAGAGAACAGTGACATGCACTCTTCTCCATCCCTCCAAGGACAGAGGATACATCTACGCTCACTACGGATGGACAGAATGAGAGTGAGCTCCGGGAACTCTGTTGGTGTGGACCCACTTTGGATGTGTCATGCAATATTTATGTGCTGCTTCTCCATGCTGGGCAAATGGAATCTGACCTTGGGCCTTACTTACCGTGCACAGTGCAGTGGAAATTTGTTTGTTTGTTATGCTGCAATGGGGATGCAGTAACTTTAAAGTAATGGAAATGGACTACTCTAAAACTCTTGTGGGAGACTCCATACTACTGAAAGCTTTGGTGGATGGGAACGTGTGCGATGGGTTTCGAGAATGTATTGGCTGATAATTGCTTCCTATAGTATTATTGATTATTTCCACAAAGGCAGATCCGATAATTCAAAATTTGCAAGACAATTTTTCTACATGCAGCAAAAATTGCTTTACTACATTCACAGATCTTGTCTGGCAGTTCTATCAGGAATCTGAAAAAGACAATAAATTTGCATTGCAATTGTGAAGACATTTGAAAAAAATAGCAACCCTCCAGCAACAGCATAAAACTAGGGCTGTGTGAATTTGGTATTATTCTTTCCTCAATAATAATGCGCCTTCACTCCTCCCTAAAAGTGAAAAATTTGCGCCGAGAACTTCATTGACAGTTTGCCCATGTGAATTGCAGAGGTCTTAAAAAAGAAGGGTCAACCCTGCAAATATTGACTCTTTGCATAAACGTATCGTATTTGTCAATACAAGACTTTGACACTTATAAAATGCTTGTAATTATTCTTCAGTAGTCCATAGTAACATCTAAAAGATCTAAAAACACTGAAGCAGCAGACTTTGTGAAAGTTAATATCTTTGTGTTATTCTCAAAACGTATGGCCATGGCAGTACATACACTGTTGCTCACAATATTGTGAGATTTAACATGTCTTGCAAGGACTAGTCAATGGATAATAAATAAATATCATGGAAATTAGCCAATAACACTGAAGCTGATTACCCAAGCCTGAAGAACATACACAAGTTCAACTAATTGTCATTTGTGGAGTTAAATTAGGCTGTTCTTTAACCCCAGAAGGAAAGAAAAAGAAAGAAAGAAAGAAAGAGAGAGCGATTTAAAGTAAGAGGAAGGGGAAATGAGACGGGGTCGTGGTGGAGTGAGTGGGATAAGTGTTCTGGAGATTGATTCGTTAACTCATTGGCTCTCCCGCCCTCATCACTGTCAGCTTTACTACTTTGATCTCTCTGCCAAAACTCATTTCACACCTCTAAAGTCACATCTCTGCCACTCCATATGTCTAAGAGAGAGAAAGAAAGAAAGAAAGAAAAACTCTGGGTAATTGTGTTTCTTTACTCCCGACCTCTGACACCTCTACATTTGAACTTGCCCGTACCATCACCCCCTCGTTTGATCTCTCCAGCTGAAGTAGTCCAGGTTAACTCTTCCGGCTGGGACGCAAGTGTCTGCCGTTGATCCTGGATTAGCTTCCAGTCTACTCAGTCTCAGTATTAGGGCCCTGAAAGAGATAATGTTTTGGATTTGAGGGTGATGTAAGAAGTGTTCATTAAAAACACAATTGAGTCTCTGCCGAATTCAGATGCAATCTAAATGCAATTCAAGTAATCAAAAGTCCATATTTAGAAGTCTTTTTCTTTTCCTAGGTTAGATTAGAGCTGTAAAAGAGCAAAAACAGGGAAAGAGTTGAATGTTAACATTCTAGCTATTTTATAACTGCTTAGGGAAAGAATGGGGAGTTTTTGAACAGTCCGTTTCAGAGACCGTTTCAGATCACACTCTTGTACTCTTGTTTGTTAAAAATTTGGCAGTTGCTAGTACTATACACTCTTAGAAACCACAGAAAAATGCACTCACAGACTCATCTGACTCCTTACATGGGGTAAGTTGTGCCAAATACTTTTTTTCCCAGCCACCCCTTTTTTTGGGGAAAGTTGCCAGCCAGCGATTAGCATTTGACCTAGTTTACAAAACTGGTTTCTTGCAGAATATCTTGTTTTATTTACAAACCAATATATAACATTAAAGAACACAATCCACTGCTTTTAAACAAATGTTGCTTCCACTGCTTTTATCAAAACTTGAATTATAATACTTGATTATATATATAATAATTTGATTATATAATACTTGTTTAATAGTTGAAGATTGCGCTAAATTACATGTGCTTTTTTCTGCTTCTTTGCTTGTTTTTGGGATCTGGAGTTACTGTACTGAAAACTATATAAGGACAAATAATAATAACAAATGACAATAATCACAATAAATAAAATAACTGTATTCTCCACATTGAATATATTACAATATAATGTAAATACAAAAACAAATGTGCCATTATGTGGGAAAGTAGACTGCAAGAAATTACATTTCTGAGTGTTTATTTTCCTGGTTTGATTCTGTCCTCCTGCCCCGACTTGTTCCTGGATTCTCTCCTGATTGTTATCTGCCTGTCCTGACTTTCCCGCCAGTTCTACGACTCTTGATTCTGTCTGCCTGCCTTTTTGACCCTTACCTGGATTAGGTTACCCCTTTTTTTTTAAATCTGTTCTCTGCCTGTCCTGATTATCCGCCTGTATGACCATTCTCATTAAAGACACGTTATTGGTCCCATTCGTTACACATATGATGAATAAATGGCACATAGATTATGTCTTTGAAATGTAACAATGATATATGTGAGAAGACTGAGTGTGAGTGTGTGCTGAGTGTGTAGGAGCGTTAACCCATGCATCTTGCCCGGACCACTGGACGGATGCTGCGACCAAGTCGATTGTGGCATATAGCAAATGGAACTAAGACATACATATAACCCTAATAGTGACCTTTTTTACATCAACAGTTTTACAATAAACATTTATGCCTAAATTTAAGACTTAACTTTAATTTCCATTAATTTGGGTAACACATTTGTGACATGAATGTGATGCATATATGTAATTCTTTAATAAGATTTTATATGCAATTCAAATGCATACATTTTAAACAGGCCTAAATATATATTTTAGTGTAGAGGTGTAATGATTAGGGATAGGGCTATGTGTGTTCGATAAAAACAGAAACACAAATAAATGATGATCCAGGAACATACAAATTATGGTCACCTAGCATCTTCTCTGTATGAGAGTCTTCATGCAGTCTGACACTATCATGGATATGAACTCCACTGCTCTGGGAAGTGTCACAATTATTCACACAGTAGTCTTTGAAACAGATAGTATAGAAATAAGTTCAACAGGCTTCTGTATAATGAAGAGTAAGCTGGAAGCGACCCCCAGGTTCAGAGACAAATCTCTGCCATGCCAGCTGTGTCTAGGAGCAGAAGCATTATGGGTAGTAGAGCTCCCATTGCAAAGTCCTGTCTTCCTCGCCTACCTGAAGGGGAAATCTTTCTTTCTCCACCCTTTTCTTCACATTCTAGATCTCATGGTCTTTGACAGCAAGTCAATACTATGGCTCAGAAACTCAGTTCATATTGACTTTGTTTTCAGGAAGACTCCATAAAGAGCCACATGGGAGTTTCTGCCACTTTGTGTTCTCTCCTGAGCTATCCCTTCCCTCTCTTTTGAAATTAACCTCCACCCACTGCCTTTCAAATCTTATCTCAGGAGCTATTCAACAGGATTGGACAGGAGTATGTGTGTGTGTCTGTGTGTGTGTGTGTGTGTGTACAGGTTTATATTACATTTCGGGGACCAAACGTCTCAGAAAGGATAGTAAAACCTGAGATCACCCACATTATTGGGACCAGCCAGGATGAGGGAAGTAGATTAACAAACATGCTAAATTATGTTGAGGAAAAAGGGTAGGTTTAGAGTTAGGTTTAGTGTAGAGAGATAGAATAGAAGTTTTTACAGTATAAATGATTGATCAATTACACATTGGGTGACAATACTGTTATTTTTACTATTATTAGGTGTTACACTCATCTCATGTTTTGGTAGCTTGTCTTGTCTGGATTAGAAGTCATTTGTTGTCATGGTGTCTAATTGGTTTGATTGTGTTCAGGTGTTCGTTTAGCTTCCTCATTTTCTGTGTGTGTATATAGTCTTCCTGTTTAGTTCATTCCTTTGTCGGTTATTGTTGGTGTTACACGCTCCTGAGTGCCACCAATAATCTGTATTTATGTTTATCATCTGTTCTCGCCAGTTGACTTCCTTGCTGCCGTAACATTAGGACACAAAAATTGTTAGCCACCTTTATCCCAGAAACTCAAGAGACTGGTCCACTGACAAGACGGAGAGTGCACAAGAACGTGCAAAGACTCCTCTTTTTGTCCAAGTGCGATGACACCTGTCATGCTCTCGTCACTACGGTGGCATGGCTGTTCCCATAGCTCTTGAAGCAGGGCGAGTTGTAACCTTAGTTCCCAGAAGAGGGATCAAGACGCTGGATCTTTTTACCATATCTCCTGCGTGCCTGCCAGCAAACTTTACTTCAGACACTTTGAAGCTGCCAACTATTTGTCATGGAATGCCTCTGTAAATTATTGGTTCATGATGTCAGACGCCCCTGAAATCTTTTCAAAACTATTTGTGATGCAATCACGCAGATGTGTCCCCATAGCGGCTTGACGCGTCGCTTGTTCCCTCTTCATGGAACTGAGGTTGCATACGCAACCGAGACGGTTTAAATGTCTTTTGCCAAGTCCTTTTTCCAATGGGCTTTATATATATTATCATCAAGTAACTGTCATTTCCAATAATGCGATGGGTGACCTATATTGCAACAACGCTGCATCAAATTCACCAAGTTTGGTTTACATTCACTGGAGACAGCTTCACTTAATTAACATGAGCATCTCTGGATTTTATTACTTGATCTTAAAATCAAACACATGATGCTCCCAAAGGTGTCTGGATATGATGGTTTATGTGGTTTCGTATGAATAACCAATGAGCAGTATTTCAATGTGAAAACCTTCTGTTTGAGTCTGATAAGAGAACAACATCCTGCAGGGAGTAATGGACTCAGAAGCATGTTCTTTATTTGTTGACACCTGAGGTTTTCTGTTGTATGAATAGGGGCCGCTTTCAAATACAAATATATCCTGAGCTGATGGGCAACAAGCCAAACAAGACCAGCCGGGCAAAAGGCCATAGAGAAATGCAAGAAATCATCATGTTACTAAGCATGCAGTGAAAACATTGCTCAAACTAAGCTGTAGTGGCTTTATGTTTTTCACTCTCGTCTTTAAACCATCACTCACATTTGTCAAAAATTTTAATGTTGTGTATAAATGTGGTTTATACTCATATGTTCTCCAAAATCTTCCAAACATGACAACCACAGCATTTTGTAGATTATGAGACAGCTGGATGCCAGATTCTGCCACTCTAGCATTTTATCAGAAAGTGAAAGTTTTTGTAACTCAATATTTCAAAAGCAAGTTACAGCGTATCATCTCACACCACTCTTGTCAACATTCCGAAAAGCTTGCCGTCAAAACATTTTTGCTTGAGTAAAACTACAAAAGTACCCACGTATAAAATGACTGTAGAATAAATCATGCTTACTTCATCGATCAAAGCGCTAGTCAGTGGTGAAGATGCAGTGTGCAGTTTTGCAGTGACCTGCAAATAAGCAAACATTTTACTTTATTACCAAAGAAAACCCAGTATAAAACAGTTAAACTTCGTATGCTAAAATGAGATTTTAAATGACTGATAATCCAAATGTTAATCAAGTGAAAATGGCAAAATATTCCATGTATCATTTATTAAATTGAGGGAAATCAAAATTGTAGTGACCAATACTATACCTAGGAAACCTTCTATATGGCGAAATGCAAAAACGGAACTCTAATTTTGAAACAGCAGCATGTGTCACAGTCATGTCGTGTCTCGTCACTTCCTGTTTCCTCCTGTGTGATCCTTTGTCTTTCCGTTTCCTTTGCCACTCCCATTGTTAGTCTTTTCAGGTGTTTCTCATTATTCCTGTGTATTTAAGCCCTCGTGCAATGTCTTGTCCCGGTAGATTGTTAATGATCCCATGTCTGTGTATGGTTCTCCATGTTTCTGAGTTTTTGATTGTTTTTGCACAAGTGTGCTGTTTTGAGTTTGTATTTAAAGTGTTTTTCGTTTTTGTTAAATTAAAGAGTTCAGTTGATCTCTGCCGTTCGTGTCTTCAGTGTTCGTCATCCACCGCACTTGTTACAGTAAGAAGCATGCACATTAATTAGCTTTATTTTGATTTGAGGATAACAGTGTTTTTATTAAATTCAGTGGAGCAAAACATATGCTTTTGAACAAAAAAGTAACACTCACTTTCCCCCAAAGTAGCGAAGTAAAAATACTGTCCACCACTGAAAGTAGCTGTGTGAAATCTGACATGATATAAATCCCATGTACATGAATGTTTATTTGTCGTGGATGATTCATGTAACTAGATCAAATCCCAGCTGTGTTCAAACAACTATTTTATTTTTATATGAATGGAAATGCTAATATTTATTTTATCATTTAACGCTGACCCAAATCATCAAGTTTCCTCAGTTCATTTACAACCAACATGGCACATCCTTCCAGTTTTCACAAATTACCTCTTGCTCAGTGCCACTCCACTCACTCATTCACGAGTTCACACTTACAAATTAATCAAGTACTGTAAATGGTATTTGTATTTGGCATGCTGTCCGAGGAGAGGGCTTCGAGCTCGGTATTTATCCCGAATCCAGAGCACTCCCCTCGTATTCCTGGCTGTGATAGAAACAACCAACAGTGATGAGTCAGGGTGGTGCTGGGAGGCTGGAGAGTTGAATTTGTCTATATATATATTTGTCTATATATACATATATATTTGTCTATATATATATTTGTCTATATATATATATATATATTTGTCTATATATATATATATATATATATATGCCTCCTCTCATGCTGATAGATAGAATAAGGTGTAATTATTGCTGTTGACGAGTTGATTGCGTTGATCTTTGAATGTGCTCCTCTCAAACTGTAATACATTTGCTTAGTACTACACTCTTTACTACACACAAGTCAGTGCAGTGAACAAATATATCTTGTTCCCTTAAAAGATTTGTTCAAAACAATTAAAAACACCACTAATTGATATTCAAACTGCGTGATGCGGTGTTGTGACACAGTGATTGATTCCCTATCTGTTAAAATCCCCGTTCATTTAGATCTGTCTGTTCTAATCCCACTGCAGCGTCCAGATGTGTTAATTGTTTCTGTAATGGATGGCATGCTTTCTAAATGTGGGCAGCAGGCCTGGACAACACAACAGGAAATTGTCACAATGAACGCCAGTCCATGAAATCCAGGCGGAGAAAAGGCACACATGAGTGTTTGTATTGGGATTTTGCAGACTTACAGACAAATAGTTAATCCATGAATTACATTTAATCATATTTAATTGTAGGTTTTTTGGATTTATCATAGGAATGTGCAAATTAGAGAGTGGTTTGTTGTGCTACTGTAAGTGAAACTTGTATTTGCTGAAATGCTTCAGCAGACACCAATCTCTGACAACGAGATTGACTTACACGTCAAGATTGCCGCTAGCATGTTCGTTCTCAAACTTGATATTTGCATACAGTGTCTTTCAAGGTTTCTTTGTTTAGCGGAACAGTACGCCTCCCATTCAACACAACAGGAGGCCTATAACACATCATTGTTGGTTTTTTTTGGACGGCTTTTTCAAGACACTCTTATTCTTGACTGTTTTCTCACCCACTTGTTTTGTGTGAGGTGTGTTTATTCCTTTTATTGAATTGCATTTTAACTTTTGAATACAGTGCCTTGGAATGACCTTTAGAAGTAAGAAAACCCAAGCTAGTGGAGGATGTGAGGCGATGTGGAGGCTTTGCTTTCAAGACTAACCCATGTTATTCTAAAATGACTTTGACCACAAACATGTTCTAGATTAGCTTTAACCCAGCAATACAAAATTTACAGTTAAAATAAGCATGCAATCAGTCAATTTCATATTACTGTATGATTTGCAGAGAAACACATTGACATTTATGCTCTACAGTTTGAGCCTACTAATCAGATGTACTTGCCTGAGCTTTACTTGTAATTTAGTTTATATAAATCCTAGTTGTGATTCATATATCTTTATGACGTGATCGTTTAGAGTCTTTTTCAAATGAATCACTCCAATGATGTGGTAACCTTTCCAACAATGGACCATGAAGAACTTGGCAGGTCTTCCTGCTGCCAGGTGTACAATACTGATACTCACTTTTCATTTTTACCTGTTGAATGACCTCAATAGGGGACACTGCAGACAATAATTCATCAGGAAATGTGATTGGACACCCCGTCAGAAAATGCCCAGACATCCATGATTAAAGCTCTGGAGTGATATGAAAAGGGCACTGAGGTTGACTAACTTTGGTTAAGGCTGTCATTCCATGTTTCCATCATTACCATTTTAACACATCGGTGCCCACACGATGAAGGAAAGATTTCTCTTTTTATCAAGATTTCATATTCATATAAAATGTATTCTACAAAACATTAAGCAAACAATTCCATTAATTAATTTAACATATTTAGCACACACAATGAGGCTCTTTTTTTTTGCTTAGTTTAATTAAAAGTTGCATTGAAAAATGTACACAAATTTCAGAATGTCTTAGTATTTGGTTTGCTATAGACTCCACAAGTCTGTGCAAAACCTGAGTACTTATGCTATTCAGCATGGTTTGAGAAAGTTCCAAAGAGTGTTTTGTATGTTCTAATGGAAGCAAAGAAATATAACCTTTTGTACAAAATCATTGTATTATACAATGAGACCCATTTTAAAACTTCATAGTTATTGTAAGAACATCACTTCTAGAAGTAGTAGAAAATGCAGTTGAACACATTGCTTTCATAGTGTAAACATTCATGTGTTCGAACAGTTCGAACTACTCTCCACCACTGACCTAAACATTAAGGCGTAAACATTAAGGGATGCGTGCTAGCCAGACGGGATTTTAACTGGTGACCCACATTTGCTTTGAAGACGAAAAATGTACCAAGCACAATTTTCTCGTTTGTCTTTCTCCACGTCATGTTTAGGAGCATGAAAATGTAACGTCCTTACGATAACAGACCGGTGTGAAAAACACTTTGACATTTTTTAAAGAATATGCTACAAACTTTATATACTTCAAATACTGGAAGTATGTAAAATCCAACATTTAGTTGATTGTGGTAAGCGTCCATTGTCACAGTTGTAAACATGACAGCATGTCAGCATTCTTACCCCATTTTTGGTAAAAATAGAAGAAGAATACTGAAGTTCTACCTTAAGTAGTATTTTAACTACTTATCTACCCTTATGTGAGTGATATTATATTCAGTACTTGTTCAATAATTATTTCTAAAGTAGCAATACCTCTTGTCAAAGTCCAAATGTACTATTTTTGACCGCTTCAAATGAAGCAGCAGAAAACGGCCATACAAGGAATTCACAATGTAAGATGATATTTTAAAGATTCGGTTCATCAACTACCAATCTAGCAGACCTACCACTACCATTTTTTCAAAGCAAAGCTCAGATACTCAGCAAAAGCATAATGCACGATCACAAATTGCACTTGACATTTTATAAAGTTTCATTTTGTGTTGCAAAAAAAGCACCCCAACCAATTGCAGAGAGATTAATATTTCCTGCTGCACTTGACACGGTTAATTCAGTTCTGGATGAAAAGTCATCTACAAAGCTAAAAATAATTAATCTTGGTGACAATACAGTCACATTGAACCGGGGATATTGCCCAGAATTTGCATGAAAAACTCATAGTGAGACTGTGAAGCCAGGAAAGGATATTCACTGTTCAGCTGGATGAGTGCACTAACATTGCATCAAACACTAGTGCAAGGCACATTCGGCTAGCTGAATTTGTTGAAGATCTTCTGTGCTGCCTAAAATTGCCTTCCAGAATATCAGGTTCACATATTATAGAAGAGAATGCTTTCATGGCAAAATGTGATATGGATTGGGCCAATTTCAAAGGCATCACCTGTGGCAGAGAGGGTCAAATCACTGGCAAAAACAGAAGAAGATGCCGCAATACAGAACATTGTTTGAAATCATTGCTTTTTGTAATTGTGAAACTGTGATATCAAAAGGAATCCCACTCAAGCTTGAAGTGGTGATAAGAGACATTGTTAAAGCTGTGAACTATATTAAAAGGTAGTGCTCTCAATGGCTAACTTTTCAAGGCACTGTGTACTGAAATGGGAGCCGAGGACACATATTTACTCTTTCATACAGATGTGAGATAGCTGTTCAAGGGCAGGGTTTTCAGCCAAGTCAATTAAAGGATGAAACGGCTGTCACGAGTCCTCTGTAAAAAAAAAAAAAAGTAAAAGCAATTCATCTGTATCAATTAACCGGCAAAAATAAAAGAAATGAAAAAAGTGACGCATTCCACGGATGAGATTCCATGTACCGCATTCATGTTTTAATCTGTTTTCTAAGGCTGTACAATATACACATCTCAAAAAATAAATAACGAACACTTAAATATTAAATTGAAAAATCTTAATTTATATACATTCTATAATTTGTTAGGAACAAAACTATGTGATAACAGTCAATAGAAACCAAAGTCATCCAACATACTGAGGACTTTATCAAGAACCAGGAGACAAGACACCACTAGATGATGTTTCACACAGAACGCACGCATGCTTTTCTGAAACTCAAACAGTAGAGCGTACTGTTTGCAACGCCAAGGTCATGGGTTCGGTTCCCAGGGAAAGCAAGAACCGATTAGAATCTGGTAAAAAAAACAAGATTTTAGATCAGGGCTTCATGGTTCTGAACTCAACACATGCCTCCAACTTGGTATGTTTGCATTGGTAGGTCCAGTTATGCAAAGATGAAACCCATTATTCTGTAATGAATTATTAATAGCACTGTTAAAGAAAAGTTCAGTGGGGGTTCGGGAACTAATGTAACTAATGTACTGTACATTTTTCTGAAAAGGCCTTTGCTGCAAACCAGAGCAACATTAATGAAGCAGCACATGGGTTGGTATGTCTCTCCAGCTGACTCACCCACTGTAGTCTGATATTCACTCCCCCGATCCAGGGCTTCTATTTGAAGTGAAAGCCTCTGGGACAACCGCAAACCAATTAATCTTTCCTATAATAGACCGAAAGCTTGTGGATTATTGTGCTGATTGGAAAGTTTGCTTCAGGAACTTAATTAGCTTTGCAGGTTTACCCGACAACCAAATCTCTTCTGACTCCTCAATTAATTTAATTCTTAATATAATTATCATACATTGTCCTCGTTATCGATTGACTCCAGTTACATGAGGAGTGTTCTAAATAGCCTTGGTGATCCTGGTGCCATAATAGCTTTTGTTATTATAAGTAAATGCGATGCATGAGACTCCATCTGTCTTCCACTTTTGTCTTGCAGCTGTAAATTACCAAAAGAAATTGTTGTGCAGGTTAGGAATGCATTTTACATGAGGCAGAGGCTGACGGGAATTAACTGAGCCTGACACTTGGTGGATCTTTGTGACGTCCTCTAAGTGAGTGGGCTGACTTGTAATTGATTCCATCGTGGGTGAACACGTGTTCTCGACCCCGGCAGAGATAACTGCTGGTTCTGTATGTTCCAGCTCTTTTCTAGCAGGTAACTGATTGGCCCTGAAAACACTTTGGCCACTTTTTATCAAATTGAGCTTCATTCATGATTGATTCCTGTTGGTCTAGTAAAAGCATTTCTTTGGGGCGAAATGATTATGCCGTCTCATCCTGCTGTTCTGTGTATTGGACAATTTTGTCTCTGTTAGTCACTTCTTTGTCTCTGTTTCACTTCTAATGATAGAAGTGAAGTTATTCTGACTGTACAACAATGAGTACCCACGCAACCCTCAAAAAACTAAGGTATCTAAGGTCTGTGCAACTAAACAATAAAGATAAAGGGATGAAGAAGGACCATGTTCTCTTTATGCAGTTAGTTAGTCAGATATTAAGCAGACAGGCACACAGTATTCTACTAATACTCTAGTGAGGGTTAGTTGACATGTAGTTGCAAAGTTACTTATAGTAAGTAGAGTTTTCAAAAGGGACCATCAAAATAAAGTGAAATATTTAATAGAACTATATTGTACTGAATATACAGTAGTTGTATCATAAAACCAAAATATATTCTAACTTGTATGTAAGTGTAAAGAGATGAATCAAAAAATTATTAATTTGCTAAAAAAAGAGTCTGAATTGCCTCAAAGCGACATGGAAAAACTATTGAGTGATGCAACATTTTGTCACACTACACTGCTACTTGTTTGAGAAATATATTTTATTGGAAAAGCTGCATGCTTTGTGACAGCTGAGACACTGTAGGCAATTGAATAATATTGTTTTGCTACACTAGTTAGTTATATAATTAGTAAGTTTCCAATACTTGCCTCAAGAAATGCTGAAGTGGAATCAAGTGCTTGATCATCAGAAACAACCGCAGTCCAGTTTTCAATATTTCATCTTTAGAATATGACACATAATTCTCATCACTTCACACAGAAACCCACTCACACACTTCCTAATGGATAAGTATTTGGGGCAGGTCCTAAAGCACGTTAATCTGGTCACAGATCTCATTTTCATAGGAATCGAGGGATTTATTGAGAACTGTGGGTGGGTTACTGTCGTAGGGGTCGAATGTAAAGTCCCAAAAACACAATCAAAGTTAAAGCCTTCTGGGAACTTCCTAAATTGTCCCTTTAAAATGACTGAGTACTGATATGTGATTAATAAAATGGTATCTAAGATGGTCCAAGCTTTCCATAATATTCAGCTTTCAAAAAGAATGTTATTGTTGTTATAAAATGTTTGATTTTCTTTCTTTTTTTACAAAAATGGAACAAATCCCATAATGAATACCATTACAGCTCGCCTGTTTATCTCAGTGAGAAATGTATGGATCTGACAGACTGCTGGTTTCAAATAATCGCTTTAAAGATTAAATATTTTTGCAAATGTTATCCTACACACTAAAAGTGCACTGCTCATGAGTGAGTTTCCTATAAGCACTGTTAGCTAAATGATGTTGCAAGTTCATTCCCTACGTAATTCAATGATTCTGCATTTCTCTAAACCAAGTTTCAACAAACCTTCATAAACAGCCTTGCAAACTTGTGTGGGTGGAACTACAGCTCTCGAGCTGAGGTTGGAAGCAAAGTTTCTAGTTAGTGTGACGTGGATAACCTTTTTACTAGGAACGTTTGCCAGTTCCTGCCTCCTCCTCTGAACTATGAACTGTGTTACACTGGTGCCAAAAACCAGGAGGGAGATCTCGGAATCTGGCAAACATTCAATGTAAAGTTTTAATCATTGAATAAAAAGCATAAAACAGGCCTGATCATTTTTTTAATATCCCTACTAATATCCTTCCAGAGCATCTCTGTAGGACTCGAGACCAGTCTTTCTTCTCACTCCGCTCCCAACGATCTCGACACGCCATATACACTAAATGACAAGGTTGAAATTAATAATATCACCCACCTCCAAGTTTAACTGAGAGGTTAACTGATAGTCACGGTAGAGTATTTAACACACACATAGCACATTGCGCAGTGTATCTGTAGTCCTGTGGCAACAGTGCCAATGAACAACTCCATTGATAATGGAAAAACCTGGGGAGAAACTAGGCAACACCAGCTCTCCTCTGTCTATACAGTCAAAATAATGAAGAAGACTATCAGTAATGAAGTAGATATGTTACTACCTCGGTTGAACTGTAAGTTTAAGATGCGAGTCCATCCATATTGAACAGTAGTGTGCAGGTAGATGCTTTCCTTCCTGAGTCATGCATTTGGCCTTTAAATGTGGGCAGTAACTGGCAGACGTTTGAGCTCGATTTCAGCTCTAGATTTCAGTCAGGAGCTTCATTGTGAAACTGACAGAGCTAACTTATTCTCCAAAAATTGCACATCAAAGATTGTTGGAAACTCAGTGAAGGACTCTGTTCTTAAGTCTTTTTACTTTTCACTGAGGGACCTGTGAATTGCCCAGAGCTATGGGAACAGCGTGGCATCAGAAAAGAGGGGGGGATAAAACAAGACTGCTGTCTCTTTATATATGGTTCTGTTTTTCTGTTTTCAGTCGAGAGCGAGAGAGAGATTGTTCACATTGGTATCACTAATTTTACAGTGCCTACATTTAAAAGTAAAACATTTATTTAAAATGTCATGTCTCAAGGAACATTTCAAGAAGACAAAACAGAAAACCTAACATATATATTACTCTTAATATAATTTAATTCAAAGCAGTAACATATGATTTGCTAGTTACTTAATAGCACAATAATTACAGAATCTATATTTTTAACTCTAATTTACGGTTTCAATTATCGAGATGGCTGATTGCAAGTCAATCATTTTTATATTAAAGTGGTACTTCACCACTTGCAAAATGGGCTTTCAGTAAAATATTTCTGCTTGTGCAGTAGAAAACTGAAATTGGTGGTGGCTGACTAGAGAAGAAAAAAAAACGCAGTTACCATACCTTTTGCCAAATGGGTAGGAAAATATTCAACACCAATGATGCACTGGTCCTGTTGACATCCAAGACCACTCCCACCAGTTTGCTATGGATATGTTTACCAGACTCAAATGTTGTTCCTGAGTGCAAGAATTCAAATAGTAAATGTTGAGAGGGAGTTTTCAGTTTCTAGTGAAGGATCCAGAGTATTGTTGTTACCAAGACAATTTCCATTAGCTGAGATGTTCTCACTGTTTGTCATGTAGTTTTACAGGGTGGTTGTTGACAGGTATATAATATAGAATATGTATCAATATTATTGATCGACCTGTATTTCTAGAGCTGCTGTAAAGCCAAAACACACTTTGTTACATTATCTTCCTGTTATATCCATAAAGCTGCTTTGAAACGATCTCTATTGTAAAAAGGGCTATATAAATAAAGGTGACCATAAGAGAAAGAAAACCACACCATCAAGTTCAAGTCTTGCTTTACCAGTTGGTCTTTCTGTGTGAAGTTGGCATCTTGCTGTGGATTTCATTCAGTTTCCCTCACAAGGCAAAGATATAGGATACGTAGTATGGAAAATTATAATTATAAAATGAACTTTTACTGATAACTGCAATGCGATCTTTCTTCTACTGACATTAGTTTCAGACAACAGTGATCGATAATAACATTATATCGATTCGGCCATAAAGTAATTCTGAGAAGCTCCGTGAAAGAGGTATGAAAAAAGAAACTTATTAATATTCTCAGTCACTGTAACAAGATGATCAATAAATGTAATTGGAAACAGGAATTTTACTTAAGAGTTATGGATGTAAAGCAATATGATCGTTTACAGCATACATATTAGTGGGAGTTTACGTAGTGGTGACTGGATGATGAAACAGAAGCGATGTTTGTTTGCAATTTATTTTAAGGTGTCATTGTTATAGTGTAAATACATTTATATGTACTGCATAATGTTAAAGCACATGTACTAACTACAGGGTTTGGTGTAATCATGTAATAATTTACTGTTATTACTAAGGTAAGTACATGTAAGGTCACTGTAAAATAAAGTGTTACCACACTTTTCTCATGAGTTCAGGTGTGGTCTTGGATCGTTCTTTCTCTTCCTTAATGCTTATGACACTTGCCTATGACGTTATGCTGAAGATTGCAGCCTTGCTTCTTTTTTCCTAAGATCGTCTTGAAAAAGGAAAGTCAATCACAATCCCAAGCATCAGAAAAAGTGTCATGATGCGAACAAAATGACTGATCCCTTTAGCAGATAGGCCTGATATCTCAGGAGAGTTAATCGATACTGGTCAAAACAGGGCATGGGGAAAGTCTATTTGTATGCATGGACTCATTAAATCTGCCTTGATTGCATCTAAGCTGCGACTGCCAGACCCACAAAGAGAACTGTAATCAATAAATAAACACTACTTGACCAAGACTGGGCCCAGATAGTAGATTACTGATGGAGTTCAGAATCCTGAAATAAACAAGACACATAGGGACAGAGGCTTAATATAGAATAGATTTCATGCACTCATTTGAATAATCTTTAGAGCCGTTTTCAGAAAGACCGGAGACGCTCCTATCAACCCTGGGTTTTTGAGCTAAGAGGATAACACAAGTGGTGGTAGGAGGGAAGTATAATTGGTCTCACTAACTCAAATGAGCTTTGGTGTGCAGTTGTGGGGTGAGTTCATAAGACTTGTATATTGAATCCCTATTACAATGTCTCACATGACTTGGGTGACTAATTGAATCCCTTGCCCTCTTGTGTATTTCTGCTCGTCCTATTACAGAGGACTTGTGTATACTTTTTCAGAGGTAACCCTGCTTAAATATTCAGCATAAACCAGAATGAATTCCAGCATAGTTATGCTGAACAATCATCCGATGCTGATCAAAACATACCTTTGGCTTTTCAGAAGAAAACGTACAAAGATCTACTTAAATAAAATTAACTGTGAGGAAAGCATTCATAGGTTTATTTCTCATTTGTAAAACAATAAAGAACACAAAAGTGAGCTAGACAGAATTTGACTGTATAGTTAGTGGTGGTTGAGGGCATATGCTGCCCTGAGAAAGGTTGTATTACTCGGATGTGCATTTCAATATGTCTGAAGGCCAGACAATTGGATAACAATAGGTTTAAAACCATGACAGTGGGCAGTGGATTATTGTCAATACCTGCTCTCTCCTCATCTCATCACTCTTTCTTTTTTCATTAAGTCTCCTTATATTGCCCTGTCTCTTCCCTTCCTAAAGCTGAACTTTGACTGATGGTCTTTTCATTTTCGCCTGTGTCAGTGCAGAAAGTAAACAGAGTCTGATATTTATGTTTCAAAAAATCCTTTTCTTAGACCAGTTAATTTGCTGAAGGCAACCAATAAAACTAGGTTACTTAGGCACACTTGGGATGTTTGGTTCAATTAAAATGAACCCTGTTGCGATTGCTCTGTTAGTACGGTTCATTTGAATAAGTGTGAACGCTGCAGTCTGAATCCTGGCGTGCATTAAACTAGAGGACAGAGATGCTGAAAAGATGGCTCTCTCTGCTTCCAAACAACTCTGGTTCGGGTTCGAACGATAAATGAATGCAACACGGACCTTGAGCTCTCAGCTGGGCAGAATACCATCGTATGTACGCGCATTCAGCCCAGCGCACAACAATGCTTGGGATGTTTGGTAAGTTCCATCGAGAAATATATGTAATAAAAACCGACCAATCGGGTTGCGAACATATCCATATGCCTTTAGGTTCTATGTAAAAATGCAAATGGAAATGCTAAGCGGACCAGGACAAAATATATAAATATCGGTCCATACGAAAAGAACCAAGCAATCAAAAGTGCAAGTGTGGACACATCTAATTTGTATTCAATTAACTCACAATGTGTATACATTCATTGATAATCTTAATTATTCATCTTAAATTAATTATTAAATTAATATATATTATGGTTTCTTCTACATTACATGAATCACATAAATTGTATGCCTATTTTAAAGTTAAAATGGCTCAGTTAGGCAAAAATGTATTTGTTTGCCAGATTATTTGAGTTGTCGTTTAACCTTTCTATCCTGAAAACACCTGTCAAATATGAAATGTTTAGTTTAACAATGTACACTTTATATCACACTGTATGACCCTTAACTGAAGCATTACTGTCAGTCACGTTCCCTTCAAGTCCCTTCTATGAAACTTCCATGTCCTTCCTGCACTGGTCCTTGTCTAATCACTTACCTCGTCAGTGTTGTCAGGTGTGTCCCATCTCGTCTTGTTATATAAACCCTCCTGTGTTCCCATGTCTTTGTTGATTGTTGATTCTGTTTGGTGTTGTGTTCAGTGTGTTAATGGGCTGTTCCGTGAGTTTCCAAGAGTGCTCCAAGTTTGCAGTATGAGTGCCGTTTGTTTTCTGATTGAAGTCTTTTGTTTTCGTTTATGAATAAATTCCCGTTTGCTGTAGTTCTGCTTCAGCATGTTTGTACTGCTCCACGTCACGTCACCGTAACAATTACGCTGCTCTAGAATTTGCGCTCAACAGCTTCTGGGAACATAAATCCCGCCTACTTTGATTTAATTGGCCGTCACAAATGTTTTGACATTAACAAGCAGTGAGAGACAATTTGCAGCACTAAAGTAGAGTGGAAGAATACAGAGGTCTGGACCTCATAGTTGGCAATGGTTGTGGGAATGAGTCTCATATGATTGTTTGACCAGCCCAGCTGTCCCAACCAATGACATGATTTTGAGGTGAGATCTGTTTTCTACATTCGAATATGCAGTGGGTCATATAACATTTGATTCATTGGACGTTGGCTCAATACTAAAATGGCCTACCTACATGGCTTTTGCACAAATTCTGATTCAGTCATGGGGAGGAGTTCATGGGGAGTCCAAATTGACAGGAACATCCTCATTGCTCTGTATTGTGGGTCACAGAATATGCTGATATGGTGAATATAATATGTCCTGATACCATGCATACTCAAAAAAAAAAAAAAAACTTTTTTTATAGTCTGGAAAAACTTTTTTTTAATCACGGTCAGTACATTCTTTGAAAGTATGCTATTTCGGACGCAGCAATGTTAACAGCAACTGAGGACTGTCCCATGCCCCATTTTTAAAGCACTGGGGAAAATCAAGGGATTTGATCTCTCTCGTCCCTACGGGTACAAAACTATTTGTTTTCTCCCTGAAAAGGTGACTTCATCAGGTTTTGCTTTTTTTTTTTAAAGCATTTTTATATGATAGTCCCCACAGTAACAGCAAAACATTCACACAAAGAAGCCTCATATGCAAACTTTGCATATGCAGCAAGTATTCACAGTTAAAATAGCATGAAGTGTGTAAGAAACTTTAACTTTAATCCAGTAGACTTCAGACTTTAATCCATAAGCATGTCTACAAGATAATGGCACAGTACTCTAATAAGCACACAAATACACATACATATTAGCTAAATATTCTAGGTAAGTGATGTACAATGGAGTGAAAAAGTGTTTGTCCCTTCTTTTTTTTTTTTGCATGTTTGTCACACTTGTTTTTTCAGATCATCAAACAAATTTAAATATCAGTAGTATGAAATATGAAGGTTGTGATTATTATGGGAAAACAAGATCCAAACCTACATGGCCCTGTGTGAAAAAGGATGTTAGTTGAAAATGGTGTTGTGTATACGGAGTCAATTCTTGTACAAATCTAAGAAAAGTATGTGTGTGAAGGAAGTTTCTTTATAGATTTTTTTTTTCTGTATTGAGTGTTGCATTTTTAATTACGTATTGTGTTGCGTTTTAAGATTAAGGGAAATGGGTGGCAGAAAATCACCTGCACCTCATATGTTTTGTTCTTACATTGTACCAGCATTATACAATTTG
This sequence comes from Rhodeus uyekii, assembly GCA_037043235.1. Taxonomy (NCBI): domain Eukaryota; kingdom Metazoa; phylum Chordata; class Actinopteri; order Cypriniformes; family Acheilognathidae; genus Rhodeus; species Rhodeus uyekii. The sequence continues at coordinate 2,622,446 of JAWRVZ010000088.1, forward strand.
AATTTAATAGTGCAACCTAAAATGGCATTCAGTTTGCTAATTGAATTAGAATCACTTTGTATCTCACCTTTTAAGCAATCGCTACAAACCTAGAAAGAATCTGGAGTCCTTGTCTACAATTATTTAGCCTGATTAGTTCTGCAGAGCATCAATATAAATAGACACACAAGGCTATCCCTGTAGGGAATGATGCAAACACCCACAGACAATCCCTGTGGCTCTGACATGCAGCAGCTCTTGAATTCTGGTTGGTTTTTGCATGAGCTAATTAGTTTGAATTTCCCACAGTTCTCAGTTGATATGTGCTGAGACTGTTTGGACATGGATTGTGCAGGCAGTGAGCAAAACACTTTGCCCTGGGGAAAAGTTTAACTTTCTCTTCCTCCTATTACGATGAAAATGGGATTCTGGCCCACGTTATTGATGTTGTGGCCACCCCTGCTGAAGCCAGGTGAAAGCCCTGTCCATCTCTTGCATATTGGTTAGGTGATTCATTGGACTTTAAATGAGTGTGGATTTCATTACTGGTGAAAGAGTCATTTGTCTCCATTGTTTTTGTAGACTCCAATTACCTGAAAAGAAATAAAAAGCTTTACCTTTGGACAAAGGACAAACTCCTCCAGTGTTTGAATATGAAATGTACTCACAAAAATGCATTCAGGGCGTGTTCCAGTAGAATTACTAAAAGATGCATTACATTAGAGACTATAATAAATGAGACTTTGAGAGAGGAGTTATACAAATAAATGTGCTGCCTTGTTTTAAATGCAGTGGGTTTTTTATAAAAGGTCTTCACACCCCTTTAAAGTGTGTCTTTTTGAGATTGAAATGAAAATCATGACAGATATTTCCCCACCTTAGTGTAAACTCTTTTTGGAATAAATCGATCACAGTTATCACTTCCCTTCAGTAAGAGTCTCACAATTGCACAATGAACTGATATGTGTATATTATATTTATGCATACAGTATTTATGCATACAACCGCACATTTCTGTAAAACTGTGTTGGAACCCTCTATGCAGGGATTCAGGTGTGAACTAATGGTTATTATTATTTTATTGTAAGAGAAAAAGTTACAAGTAGAGAAAATTATATATATAAACATCATTGTGTGTTATATACCGAATGGAATAATAGTATGTTCTTATGGTTTAGAAATAATTTCCTACTTCCTCCTTATTACTTCACTGTGATTGTGCCGTCTCGATCATATGAAACTGTGCTAATGGCTAAAGATTTCTGTAGAAACTGTTTTTGCAGCTTACGCTGTTCATTTCCCTTGAGAAGGTCAAGTCAAATTTGTATTTTGTTTTCAATCTAGTCTGTATACAGCGCCAGTACATGTTTCTCACACAAACTCAGTCTAAGCTATGAAGCAAATATTATGATCCCGTCCAGATGAGAATGTTTTTTTCTTCACAGTGCTCGTCATTTGTTTTGACCTTCATCGAATGCCATGATAAAATATGGATACAAGGATTTCTTGTTGTATTGTGTGGTGTGCCTTATTATGCATTTAAACCTTTTTGGACAACTTTCTGGAAAACATAACAGTTGGTATTTACTCTTGAGATTAAAACAACAATAACAACAAAAACAACACGCTTATAACAGTCACAGCTGGTTCTGATGTCTCTGTAGTGGTTAAAAATGAGATACAATTAATTTTTGGTGTGTCTAACGGGCAATCTTTGGTCTCATTAATCTATTATTTGCTCCAGAGTGAAGAGTTTTGGCTGAGGACAAAGTTTCATAACTTTGTAACTTTAATTCTGTATTAAAGCGCAGTCTTTGTACTTTCTTTAGCAACTTTTATAATGGCTATTGTCATTTATTAAATATAAATTGTTAAATAAATAATATTTTATATGAATAATAGCATGTGCTATAGAGAAAGTCTGTTAGTGATGGTGATTTTGACTTCAGTGCAGAGTACATTGTTACGCTATGAAGACGACAAGAGTCTTCAGGATTGAGTCAGTTAATCTCAGTAAGGTTTTTATATTGAAAGGAACTGAAACAAGGTTATAAACAAGGACAGCAGTTTTATTTTCAATAACACCTTGTAACACCAATAACGCAACGTAATTGACCACCATTTCCATGTGAAATCCCCATAACTGCTGAAAGGATACTATGACAAAGACATCGCTTTCTTCAACGTATTATGAGTAAGAGACTGACCTGAAGAATGAATGTAATCACACTGACTCATTCATTTTCTCTCTTATAATACTCTTTTCTGAACATATACTGTAGCTTTAAAATATTTTATAGAATAGCTATTAACTTCAGCATTCCTTCATTACCACTTCTCAGGTGACATTTGTGAAATCGTAACAAGGCTTGGGTTAATCTATTGAACTGGTTTGAATCTGTGGCGGAAGGAATTAGGTGTTTTTGTTTCTTATTTATTTACACTGTTCTGCCGTCAGTGTGGTTTATAAACAGTTTTGAAAATATGTTTGAGATCGAGAATATGAGCCAGATGCCAAATGTACTGGGGAAATGAGCTTATGATGACCGTGATGATGGTAAAACATTTGCTCAAATTGAACCCTTCCAAGTGCCAAAAGGTAAAGAAATATGCTTTATCATATAATTATATGTAATTGTCATTTAAATATCAGGAGATGCCTATTATACCATTGCAACAGACCATCCGTGTCATGCTTCCTACGGACTGTGTGACTTTGGAAATCCTGTAAGGTCATTTCAAATCGATAAACTTGGACTGCACAGTGATGACACCTATTGAATCATATTCTCTAATGCAAGTTTACAGAAGAATCAGCATAAGCCAGTGGTAAACAAATAGTGCAAGATGAATCCTATTTTGGCAGCTGTGGTTTTTATATGCACTGAAAAAAAACAGGAGTGAACCAAAGAGGAGAGTGGTCATGGCCAGGGAAAAGAGGCATGCCAATTTCATAAATGAAGCTTGAGGGAAGTAGTTTTAAGTTTTAGTGCCGTGTTGCATTGATCAATATGTCATTTCATGTTGCATTTTATTTGGCTAGTCAGTAGACGTGGGTCGTAGAAGCAAACACACCGTGAGAAGAACATGCTAAATTCCTGACACTGTCAGAACATTATTGCAGGCTGTCTTTGGTCACAAGACCATGACCGTGTTTGGACATCTTTCATCTGTAACAGCACAATGAGTACTGGGCACTAGACACAGATCCAGGTCGCTAAAGGCCCGACTGTATAATCATGATTGTTAAAACATTCATGCATTTCAGGGTTAATTAAAAGTAACTGTGATCTAATGTGGGTTACATTATTGCTAGTTTGATTTTACAACACGCTAGTGGTGTTATACAATCAAGTAAATCCCCTTTAGACTCAGTAAACAAACCACTTCTGCTAAGTAAATACACTGCTGATTTCAGGGCACCAATTATTTAACGTGCAGAACACATAATTTATTTTGACAAGATGAGTAATTTAATGGCAGACAAAACATAATGCCAGAGAATTCCTAATTCTGCTAATCAACACTCCAATGGCTTGGTAGTTCTGCTTTTATCAACATACTAAAGCATAGTCGTGCAGACTGTACTGCATTTAAGGTCCTTTGAGAGGTGTTCCTGTTTATTAACAATGCAGTTTGGCTTCTTGAAGGAGCACCAATGAGGCCACACATGCAGGAAGGGGCGACTGCACATATGCTCAGGGCACCGTGCGAAACAGAGCAGCTGTATTTAGTCAGATAAATGAGTATTCCTTTGCATCCTTCTTTTAAGGTCTTTAAATACTAAGCAGATAGAAAAGGAACAGATGTCCTGTTAACCTGTGTCTTCAGGGATTGTGTTAGTATTATTATTATTAATAAAAATAATAATTGCAAAAGTAGCTATCATCGATTTTACTGCCAAAACGAAATTATAACCAAATCAGATTAAAGCATCTGGTTAGACTAAAATACTGAAAATATATCCCCCTCAGTAATAAAATCCACTGCTTAGTCCTTTAGAATTTGAAAACAAGCAATATGAAAAAAATGCATTATATTTCTTAGATCTACTAGGACACAGAGGTTATATTTCATGATTTGTCTGGTTTCATCATTCAGTGCTGTTGTATGGATTTGTCTCACTTTGTCTCATATGAGATTACAAATTTCAGCATTTAACTATAAATAAATATGTGCTTAATCTCCCCCAGAAATTGTTTTAAACATTCATTCAATTCGGTTAACAAAAAGACTTAAATTGTCACATTTTTGTTTGCATATATTGTAACAAATGTTTTCATTATTTTGGTAATGCATTGACTTAATTTTTTAGTAGTCTGCACACATTTTTTCTCTGTTCATCTGTGTAAGATATTGTTTTGGCTGGCAATGATGTTTTCTGAGCATAAATTTCAATTTCAAGGTAATTTCCTCAGGTTAAGTTTGTTGCTTAGCAGTTAATTTTGCTGGCAACTAGATCATTTCAGTGCCTTGTAATTTATTTTGATGTGTTATAATGGTGATTTTCCTATTAGTTCACTGAAGCATTACAATTATTCAGCGCATTTTATTTATTTTTTTCAGCAGAGCACAGTGTCTAAGAAACTTTTGTACACTGTCTCCATGGAAACACTAAAAAGGGCTCTTTTCGTCCCCAGTGATTTGAGCTGATGGCTTTGACATAAGATGTCTTGGCAGGTGTCAGTGTTTCTCTGATACAAAACGCCAATTAACAATACAGTGTGTGAAGACCGTAGGGTCTGAAAGAACTCAGCAGCTCTGATTTCACAGACCCCTGGACGAGGCCTGCACTATGCAATCAGTCTGTCTCCAGGCAAATGGCAATGGTGTGTTTGTACACGTGGGGACAAATCTCTGACCTTGTGGGGATATATATATATATACTGTATATGTATTTGTTCCCATGAAGAAAACCGCTTGTAGTCACCTTTATTTATATAGCGCTTTTTACAACAGAGATGGTTTCAAAGCAGCTTTACAGTGGTCACAGGAAAACAATAAAAACAAAGTTTGTGGACACTTGTGGCATTAAAACCAAGACACTGGAAGCTCATTCTCACAGTAGAGAAGAAGAAAAATAACTGCAATCTTAAGACACAGTCGGGTACTTTTCATGTATCTCAAACTGTAGAGAGTGCCACTTGTAACGCCAAGGTCATGGGTTTGAGTCACATGGAAAGCAATAATTGATTAGAATGTCAATGTGTTTCTTGAATGCAATGCATGTCGCTTTGGATAAAAGCGTCTGACAAATGCATAAATGTAAATGTTCCAGAATTAAAATTATTCTAAACTTATAAGCATTTTTAACAGCCCTTCTCTGATCTGCAAGTCTGTTTCTGCTGAAGACGTCAGCATGCATTATTTCACATTAATTTTTTATTATTATTGTGCTTGACTGTGGAGTTCCTGGTGAAAAAAAACATGATGCTGTAAAGAAAATTACACCAATCAGAGAGTTGAAAAAGCAAAATCCTCCACATTAGCTCTGCCCACTCCCGTAATCAAGTCTCCATGTGCTCAAATACATATGCTTATTTGCAATAAACTTAAAATATTGTTCTTAAAATGAGTTGTTTTCCACAAAAAAATAAATAAATAAAAGTGTCCATGTTGTTTGCAATGGGATTGTAGTTATTTCTATTTCTAAGCAGTTAAGTACACAGTCCTATTTGTATTTTATTTCTTCAAATCAAAGTTTGTAATGCTATGAGTCTCTTATCTTGTTGGCATGGTGCATTGCTTATTACACTTTTACAATGACTTTTAAAAATGATCATTCAAGCATCCTTGTCGAAGAAATGAATGAGGAAAAAATATGTCCAGATCCAACGCTGCTTAAAATGTGGGCAGGGCAGACAATTCTGTCTTTATATCTCACAGTGTGACTTCTTATCCACTGTTTGGAGTAACACATTACAGAAGTAATTATACTACAAATAATATATTTATTTTTACTGCAACGCAGTAATATAAATCATAAGGTAATTAATAAAAATTTGTCAATCTTATACTCATTTATCGTATACTCAATCTCAGTTATGCACGTTTCAACAATATTTTAATCAGAATCTATTTTTATTTAGTTTAGAATTTACCGACACTGAAAGACATTCCAGCACCAGAGAAATAAAAAAACATCTGTGGGTAAAAGAGTTTCTCAGAGACAATAATGTAATTGTCAAGCTGAGTGTAATCTTTGTGTGACAACTGGGGAATTTTGAGAAATAGCACGAGTGACTTGAAGAGCTGCAGAATTGAAGAAGAGAAAAAATCCAGCACTTCAGAGCACAGGCAAGGCAAAGCAACGGAAGTTACGTTTTTCTCGGTCTTTCACGCTGCTTGAACCCCAAGAGGTGAAGAGAGAATATGGTGAGAGATTCAAAGAAGGTTTGGTCTTGCAACCAAAGATAGCTTTTTTCTGACAGTGTCATACATTTAGCACTATCATCTCACAGTGTGTTTGCTGCTACGGCCTACGTCTGCTGAGTGGCCATTGAAATGGCGTATTGATCAATGCAACATGGCACTAAAAAACAATCTTCTTGCCTCAAGCTCCATTTGCAAAATTGGCATACCAGTTGTGTCTATAGCAGGCATTAGAAGCACACAGCTGAATATGGTGATGACGCAGAGCAAGACAGTAGACAACACTTCAGTCTCAGTTTGTAAGAAGACGGAATAATATATGCAGAAATTTTAATTTCAGTCTGAGCGAATATAAATCACATTTATACAAAAGCACCACAGCAGGGATATTAAACATCCAAGTACTTCAGAACGTAATCATATGCATTTAAAGCACCCCACTGCCCTGTCGCCAGTTTCTACGCCCAGGTCTTTCTTTAAAAGCACACAGTCATAAATTAGTGCTGCCTCTTTCTAAATCACGTCTGCATTTGATGCAAAAACATACCTCCCAAATCGCCTAGTGGTAATTCAAATCCCCAATGCCATCTGTGATATGATTTGTGCTGTATTATCTCTGTATTCTAGTGTGTAATCTTCCTTTTGTTATCACCCTCAGACAAAATACCCTCTCTGGCTCACTTTTCAAATAAAGTTGTCCCACGGCGAATAGTGCACAGGTGCACAATAAGGTGAAAATGACAATTGAATCCGTGGTGGGACAAGCTGTCCATTGTACAATTGACATCTGGACAAGCAAACTCTCCATAAATGCACATTTGCCCTTGAGGAGGCCACTGTGCCATGCAGTCAGGGAGGCAGGTGCTGCAACATGACAGCACTACCAGAAATGGATTTGTTCAATGAGGGTCACGGTGCTGCCAACATTCAGGAACATATTGGTCAGATGGTATATTTCCTATCAGACAGATTTGAGAGTTTTGGAAGTGAGTAAAGCAGCAATATGATCAGGGTCATGACTAATCACAACCACATCTGATGTGTGGCACATTACTTAGTGGCAACAAGTTCCTTGAAAGTTTGCCAGAGCTTATGTTATCTCATCTGCCTGACAAAGAATATTTGAAATCATGCAGCGATCCAGCAAAGCCACCTACCTGATATCCCAGAGCAGATAGGCCTCCCACAGCATGCTATTATGCAAGATGTTTGCACTTGCTGCAATTCCACCATGTGCATGCCCAAAGCGGTCATGATTCAGAACAGAGTCCTTGTTACCCTGGGGACTCAAATAGACCTGAGGGAACTTTGTTATACCATAATTGGAAACTCAAATGTTAAATCATCTCTGTAGTTAGTAGATTTTCTGTAGAACATAAAACAAACCATTTTCCATCAAAGGAGCTGAACTTAAGGATATGAGGGAGATTATTTCCAGGATTGTAATATTATTATTCACATCCAAAACAAAGCTGGTCTTGTATTTTACAGTATAACAATAAAATGTTGCAGATGCACTGCAAGGTAGTCAAAAGAAACAACTTAAAATAGCAAAATGTTTATCTACTGTAATCGCAACGCATGGCCATACCCGTTAAGAAACTTTAAGATCCTCAAAAATACATGTACGTCTCCACAGTGATCTGCTGCTCTCAGTGTCCAGTGGTGTTATCTGTGGTTTAAAGCATCTTCTGTAATTTGTGATATTTGTGATACAGGTGAACTAAAAGGGATATGTGGTGAGCGAGGCGGGGTCGACAGACCGTAAGAGTGTCACGAGAGCTGGTGGCGTGACTGCTAATGATTGCTTCTCTCTTTTTCTCTGGCATCCTGGCAAACCGTTTCTCTCACATCACGATAAAACAACGCTGCTTTATCACGATAAAACATATGGCTGCTGATACGGCGGTATTTTTGAATTTTTATTTTTCCATGAATATTTTTGAATATTCAGGCCACGAAACTTGAACCGCGAAGTGGCAAGGGATTACTGGAAAGTAGAACCCCGCCTTACGAATCGCTCTACGTACGAAAAGTTCAACATACAATAAAAGATTTTGGGTTTTTTTCGCCCGAGTAACGGCAAAATGATCGAGATGCGAAAAACGAAATATCGGCCGAGGCGACCATTTCTGAGTTTTGTTTTGAAATTTGTGCGCCACTGACCCGAAAACTCGCACCAATCGTCCCGCTCACCCATTGGCTGTCTCCCGGCCAGTGTTGCCAGATTGGATTGAAGATTTCCCGCCCAACTACAGCTTAAAACCCGCCAGGAACCCACCCAATCTGGCAACACTGCTCCCGGCTCTGACGCTAGCTTTCGCTGCAGCATCCTGCTCGTCTATTGGTCAGCATCGCTCCCACCAGCCTCTGCGTAGCGGCGTTCCTTTCCTATTTCATTTCACGATGAAAGTGAAAGGGAAGAAGAGGATTCTCTCCATGGAGACGAAAAGGGAGATAATTGAGAAGTATGAAGCTGGGATGTGCTTGTCATACCATACTGAACAAGCATAGCTTTATTATAAAATTAGATGTGGTGTTTTCGTAGGGCTTGGAACGGATTAGGCAATTTACATGTAAAAGCCTGACCGACTTACGAAAAGATCGACATACGAAACCAACCTCGGAACGGATTATTTTCGTAAGTTGGGGTTCTGCTGTATATGTTATGGGTGAGGCTCCCTTTCACCAGAATACTAATCGCCTTGGACTACAATTTCCACTGACACTTGCGCCCGAGACTGATTGCGAGCATACTGCAGCTGGTCACACACTCTATGAACACACCACACTCACACCACCTTGCAAGGGACCACCTTGATTTGCTGTTGTGATCGTTTGTGAGTGGTTATTCCCTTGACTGTTATTCTGATCTTGGACCGTTTCCTGTTATTTGAACCTTGCCTTTTGACCCGACCATTGCTTGTCTATCCGGGTTGTGTTTGTTTGCTAACTCGACCTAAGCATATCCCTATTGCTGACTCTGCCTTTCACTTATTTTATGCTGACTGTCTTCTGTAATAAACGGCAGATGGATCCTCAATCGTCTGACTCCTCGATACATTACACATGCCTTCTCTCAAGTTGATTTGATCATTTGAACTTGTTCCTCCTGGAATTTGGTTATAAAACATAATTGTCGCTTGAATTCTGCAGTCTCTCAAGATGCGTACATGTAGGAAACTGACAATTAGCTGAACATATAGTTGTTTAATTAGTGATACCTGGCCTACATTTTAAAATCTTTAATGAATATGGCAACATGATACCACATTCTACAATAATTCTATGATTAAATCACTGACAGAGAGCCAATCACTGTGGGTGTAGTGAGTAAGTGTGTTGAAATCATCCATAGCAATAAGGTCAATCCCACCCTTTCTCTTATCTTAAGACTCTGTTCATAATACGTTTTAAGTGAAAACTCTTACTTAAGAACTTTTACTGCTATTTAGGACTTTTTTAATATGGCCCCTGCTCTGTAGCACATCCACTGGCAGTAAAAAAATAAATAAATAAAAACCTTGAACTGGCACATTTTGTCATGAAATTTTTAAGTCTTTAAGCACAGAAAATCTCTCATTCTTATGGTAGTTGCAAATACTCAGAAATAAGACTGAAAATGCTAATCTTCTACAAACAGAACAGCTCTATTGTTTCTCCACATCAGTCAGGCAACTTCCATGCCTTCTGACTCTACTTTTCATTCCAATTCATCAACAGCAATTTGCTCCAACACTGCACATGGTGACTTTCAGTTTGGCGCAGTAACAGCACTGAACCGGGTAAAAAGCATACACATGATGTTCATTCAAACACCTAGACCCACTGAATGGAATAGAATGCAGGTTCTTTGTACACATATGTATGAAGTGGCATTCTTTTATTTTTTTAGAAGTTTGCTATAATTTACATGGTTTTTAGGGTCTACTTTTCTTCTTCTTTTCATATTGCACTTCTGCTTGTTTTAACTTCTTTCTCTAAAGTCCCTTTCAAAATGACTACTCTTATTTGGAAGTTGGCCATGTGTGGTGATTAAAACGTGTTTTGGAAATGGAAATGCCACCAGAATGTGGTCTCAGCTACTGAGACTTACTGAGCAGCTTTAAAATCGTATGGTAAAGTATGTTTATGTGTATGTTTAAGCCAATCAGAGAATGGGGATGGTTAGGAAGCCATGATGGACAAATTTGGCCAGGATGCCGGGGTTACACACCGACTCTTGCGAAAGACATCCTGGGATTTTTAATGACCACAGAGAGTCAGGACCTCAGTTTAACGTCTCATCCGAAAGACGGAGCTCATTTCAGTACAGTGTCCCTGTCACTATACTGGGGCATTAGGACCCACATAGACCAGAGGGTGAGCACCCCCTGCTGGCCTCCTAACACCACTTCCAGCAGCAATCAAGTCAGTCTCCAATCCAGGAAAATGACCACACTCAGCCCCGCTTAGCTTCCGTGAGCAACCAGTCATAGGCTACATGGTGACATTGCTGCTGACAAAATTAAATTAATTCTATAGTGAAATTTTGGTCACCCCTCGTGAGGATATTGCACATTTGAAGCAGAGCTAAGAACTGGTTTTTGCCACCACCAACAAATGTTGTTTCTGTTGTGAACCTATGCATCTTCAAGTGTTTCAAGACACCCTCTGAATAGGTGGGGCCGATCGGCCCTTGGAGTGAGTCCCTTTAATCTTGGGGCTCAGCTGGGTTTTTTTGAGTACTGTATTGTGCAGGATATTCCACTTCTCTGATAGTCTGGCAGAGGGTGTGGCCATGGTTTCACACATCCTTTTGCAGATTTGCAGTAGATGTTGCCACAAACCCCCGGCGGTCAAACTCCACAGGATGGACTGACACTTTCCAGCCCTACTAATGAGCATACTGTAGTCTCTTCCTCTAATCTGCCTCCGCCATTGCTTCCTACCATGGTACTGTGAGCTCAATAAAATTGATGATCTGCAAGGCATCAGACCACTATGTCCGGTCTTTGAGTCATGATTACAATCTCAGTTGGGACTGTATGTCACTGGCCTACATCACCCAGCATCTTCCTGTAACTGTCTAGCCATTGGTCAGAGAAGAAGTCCTTCTCCTGTTCCCCTTTCTCAAATTCACAACATTCCCTGTGCTGTACTTTGAGTCAAAAGAGATGTAGCATTGATCACTGTTCTTTAGGACTCAATTCCTGCAGGCAAGCACTTGTTTGTGTCTCCATGTATATCTGCCTTGGGAAAGGCTCACTTTCCAGCCAGTGAGGATATGCCTGAGGTTAGCTGGGAATGAGCATAGGGGGCATGATGGATCTTCTTGGATGAATCCCTGCTGGAGTTTTTTTTGGAGAAGGAAGGGCATTGAATGTAACTCTGAGGATGGATCTGATCATTCCTACCTCCATCTCCCACAGATCCTTCCAGCTGTTCTTTCTTTTTTCCATACTTCCAATACTCAGTTTCCGCATAACAGATAATTGATATAGGGTGCGCTTTCTCATCATTTGACAAACAATCCTGCTTCCAGTCCCACACTCATTTCAATTTCTCCAGATGAAAATTGTTGGTGTTACAGGGATTGAAATTTAGTGTTGGATTGTGCGTATTAAGCATAATTTTACTAATTTCGGAAGATTTTGTGCTCACATCAAAAGTTTGCATGTTCCCAAGTCAAAGCTAAATATAATTAAATATTTTTTAATCTTTTAAATTATTTACCTTGAACATTTACAGAAGAAACTTATTTTAATGCTAATTTAAAATGATTTGTGATTTCATGTGAGGTTAAATTTCACATCAGGAAGCACAATGTGTAAATAATAATTAAGTTCCCTAGCAGATTCCAAATGAATATATGCAATAATGATGAAGGGAAATTAACAAGAGAGTGAATGAGACAAATTTACCAGAAATGTGTGATAACCATCAAAATAACATGGACAGGAAACAGAAGGACACAAAACCTGCTAACTGTTTAATCATCACAACACAAAAACATGATCTCATGTCAACGTTGTAATTTTATCCGGAAATGAACTCAATAGCAAAAATGAAATGAGTTTCAGATCACACTTGGAAATAACAACCCACAGACTTAGTGGGTTTTCTGGTTATATTGTATTTTACTGCAATTCAAGGATAATTGATCTTTTTCAAAGCTGTAGTTGAATTTGACAGCTTCTCAGATTATAAGGCCTCTGATTATCAAATCATGCACTGTAAAATGATAGCTCTGACTTAATTTGAATGAACTCTTGGCTGGCCTCTGCCCTTCTCTTTAACTTCTCTAATGTGCCTCCTGTATACAAAGTATTTTAATATATTGGGTAAACAATTGTGTTTATAATATGAGGTAAAGTGAAAAGACATAACAATTTCTTATGGTTGATTTTCAACGTTCTTCAAACTATATTCTTTTGTGTTCAGCAGAAGAAATAAATAAATACATGTGTTGATCAATTTGAGGATGAGTAAATGATGATTTAATTTTTTGTTGAACTCAAATTTTTTGTCCATTAAAAGTAATTACAATTTACGAGAACCGGTGATAACTTCACTCCAAAGACTGCAACTTTATATACTTTATTTTTATACAAATGAGGTTAAAAAACAGCTTTAATACACTTTCCCAAAAATATGTTTTGGGAGGTTTTGTCAGATTTATCTCTCTTCTGGGTAGAATATTTTTTTCTCCAAAATACGGTTCAGTATGTACACACACAATATTAAAGTAAGCAATAGAAAAGGTTTCATAAAGGGAAATGGAAAAAAAGCCATTCAAACCAAACTGATCTGCATTTTTTTGATTTACCAAAGGTGCACAATCAAAAAGGTGGTTCAGCAGCATGACAAATCAGTACCAAACAAATTTAACATAGTTTTAAGCACTGAACGTGCAGATCGGTTGTACTTTAATAATTAATGTAAAATATGTTGCAAAAAAATTTCCCCCATTCACAACATCATCATACATTTCAGAACAAAGAGTGTGTCAAAGAAGGCTGCAGCAATTCTGTCAATCTTAAATACAGATCATAGTTTGTTCAGCACCGTTTACTGAAAGAGGAGGGATTTTGCATTGTTCCGCAAAATCATATCTACTGTCCTGCAACAGAGCAATCTCCAGGTGGTCATACTAAAATTCTATTAGGTTTGAGCCAGCTGTCATGTGAAAGGTTAATTATAGCTTAGCTTGCATGGGTCTCTCTCACTTGGGTGGGGGGTCTGTGGTTCACGTCCAATTAAGACTTGCACAATCAAAGAAAAAATTTGCTGGTGGACTCATAAGAAGCCATTAAAAAGCAAGAAGGTCCCTTTAGAGGAAGCAGGGGATCTGTAGCCCTAATGGAAAACCATCACTGCTGGGTTGAATCAGAAGGAACAGTGGTTGAATCCTGCTGGACAGTGGTTGGGATTGAGGATTTAAAGCAATACATGTTACTGCTTTTGTAGTTTTAGTTTTCAAAGCATACAACATTTGAGAATGGAAGAATAGCCGAATTGGACTCCCTGTTAGTGTCTGGGAGGGTGTCTGGAATAGTAAACCTTGCTTTGTTTGTTCATTCGTTTGACTAGTGAATTCACAGCAAACACGGTTTACACAAGCAGCAAACTTCTGCTCTTTAGCAAAGCGCTCTGTGTGTGAAACTGTCTATTTGGTGTTGTGTGTTCTAATTAGGAGTGAAATAAAATAAAAAATAAGATGCCAAGCAAAGGGCAGTATAGACTGTGTGTGCACCCCTGTCCAAGATACATTACGGGCATGGATATGGTGGCGCATGCATGGCAGTTCTTGAGGGGGCTGCCTGCGTACTTTGCAAGGTGTAACCACTCAGAAGCCTCTGCTCTCTCCTGACTGTGTTCGATGTAACTGGACAGGCTCACGCTTCCCGCTGCTTGGTTCGCAGTTAGTGCTAGTACAGGGACTTGAGACTGATTTGACACTTGACAGAGACTTGACACTTTCTCAGTTCTCTTCGTCCGGCTTTGAGTTTTATGAGGAGGGTTAGGTAACCCACCTCTGAGGAGGTGGATATGCTCAGCATTGCTCCAGGGGATGATGTGCCATCTCACGTTCCCGCGTATGAGGAGCTTTGAGATATGACTCAAGCGGTGACCAGATGGCCCCACGAGAGGCAGGAGGTGCAAAAGAAAGTAAACTAGTAATTAGTAGACCTGCAACTGCAGTCATAAACTTTGCACCAAGGCAAAAAAACAATAAATCAGCTTGGATCTTGGATGTAGCATGTAGATTACAGGTCTGCAATCTATCTTGCCCCTCATGAAATTGGTGTTTGCATCCCGCTGTCATATTATTCATGTGATCATATTGACAGCAAGATCCAGGGTTTGTGAGCGTGGTGGCGCAGGAAAATTGAAAGACACTTCCACCACTGGATGGGGTGTGGTCATAAAGGACCAATTTGCAAGGGGTCTGTGACGGGACCAACTCTTATTATGGCACATAAACTGCTGGAGATGCTGGCTGTGTTCAGGGCTCTAAGGAACTTCCTTCCACACCTTAGGGGGCACCACGTTTTAGCCCGAATATACAATGTGGCAGTGGTTTCATATATAAACCACCAATGGAGATTGAGATTCCGCCCCCTTTTTAGTCTGACGCACCAGATCCTCCAGTGGTTCCAGGAGAGTTTTCTGTCTCTCAGGGCAATGAGAGTGCCCCTGGAAGGCAAATTGAGGTCTTGTCGAGGCAGGGGCTGAGGCCCGGGCAATGGTGGAATCGATATGTGAGAGCTGTTCTGTTGGTGTCTTGTGAGATGACCCACTATCTGCTGTGGTTCTCCCTCATGCATCTAGCCCCTGGGGCTCCACACTATGGTACAGACCTGTCTGCTGTGGCTATGGTACAGACGTGCACCCCCCCCCCCCCCCCCCCGTTAGCTGTTCTTTCAAAATGAGGCACAAATTCACTTTCCAAAACGTTCACCCTCTCTATACCCTCTGCTAACATATAGTCATTGCTGGCTCTTTGACCAATGTGACAGAGGAGCCTAAGCAATTTGACAAAATATGTTATAAAAGTATAAATGTAAATGTCTGAAAAGTACATAAATGGGATTGGGTCATGTTTTGAACCCTCAACTAAAAATGGACATTAATTTACTGTGTTTGAGACAAAAATAGCTTAATCTGGATTAAGTGATTCTTATTGGTTAGAAAATGCTGTGTCTGTTTGTCATTCATCTAGGGTTGTCAACTTAAAAATACATTTCTTGAATTTAAAATAAAAATCCACATTCGAATGCAAAAAAAAAAAAAATGCTTTCATATTGTGCTGATTGTTCTGTGGTGATTCTAACATTGGCTTCTACTGAGTTCAACTTGATATGTGCAAAAAATAACCTGTAATTGCTGCTGCTCTTTAGTTGCTCCAGCTACAGGGAGCAACACTGCTTATGAGGGCAGTGTGAACACTGTAGCCTGTTAATATGGGAACCAAAATAAATATGCAGTGCTTTCATTTGGTGTGAAACAGGGCTAATAATAATCATGTTCATTAACATTCATCTGGCCATGAATGGCTGTTCAATGGCATTTGAGTTATTTTGTTTAACTCTTTGCCTGCCAGTGCTGTTGAAAAGAGCTCCCAGCTTCACAAGTATTTTTGAACATTTTCACAAACAATTCATGTCCCACAGAATCATTTATTGTATGATTATTCTATCTACAGGCATTTTTTTGTATCACCTGAATATGGGTACATTTCATTTTTTTTAAAAGCTATATTTTGAGCAAAAAGCTGAGAAAATCATGTTTTTATAAAAGACTACAGTGGTGTGAAAAAGAGTTTGTCCCCTTCCTTTTTTTTTGTCACACTTGTTTCAGAGCATCAACCTAATTTAAATATTAGTTAAAGATAACACAAGTAAACACAAAATGCAGTTATTAAATGGAGATTATTATTATTGAGGGAAAACTAAATCCAAACCTCCAGAAAAGGTCGTTGAGATGTTTCAGGAGGCTGCTAAGCAGAGAGCGGCGTTCAGAAAGCCACTGTTGCAGACAAATTCATGTATGCAGAGCTATCCCCACTGTGCTCACAAGGCATATATGATCTCAATTATATCGATGACTGGCTAATCCTTGTCCAGTCGCCGCAATTAGCAGATCGACATGGAGATGTCGTTCAAGCACACATGAAAATGTTGGGGTTCAGCTGAATGCAAGGAAGAGTGTGCTTTTTCTACAGCAGTAGACCACCTTCCTAGGCGTATGTATAGGATTCAGTGTCGATGTCAGCACAGCTATTCCCCATGTGTATTGATGCCATTCTTTGAGCTGTCAAGAGCATAAAAGTAGGCCAGTCACTCACTTTGCTGTCACTCACTCGAGCGTCATCCCGCTCAGGTTACTGTACCAGAGGGTTTTCCCAAATACCTTAGGTATGTGGAAGAAATGCTGGTTTCTGTCTCAAGGACCTGTACTAATAGGAGCTCCTTGTCGAAGCATAAGGCTATCGATGGATGCATCCCTTACGGGTAGGGGAGAAATCCTGAGATACCTGTGGAGCGGATTACACCTATCCTGGCAAATAAACCTGCTAGAGATGATGGCAGTCCGACAAGCGCTACAAATGTCCTCCCAGACCTTGTTGGTGTTGTTGTCCATCCAATGGCTGCCTATATAAGCCATAAGGGGGATCTACGCTCGCGACCACTATACAAACTGCCGCAACAGATTCTCCTCTCCTCACTGGCCAGTTCACATCGTTGGGACACAGAATATGGGAGCAGACATCCTGTCAAGACAAGGGCTGAGGCCAGGGGAAGTTAAGCGCTAACCTAAGGAGGTGGAGCAGATTTGAGAGAAATTCGTCCGAGCACAAGTCAATCTGTACGAATCCTCAGAAATTACTTTGTCCTTTGTAGTTCTCTCTTATGCTTTTCACCCATTTGCTCTGCTCCCGGGAGTTCTGGAGAGAGTTCACCAGGACAAGGTCCATCTGACACTGATTGCTCTATGCTGGCCGAGCAGAGTGTGGTTTGCGGACCTAGTATCCATCCTAGATTGAGTCCCCTGGAATAATCTGATCAGGGAGGACATTCTGTCGCATACAGCGGGCTCGGTTCTTCACCCCACGCTCAGAACTGTGGGAACTGTGGGCTTGGCCTCTGAGGGGGCCCAGGTCACAGACTCCGGTCTCTCAAACAAGGTTGTTGAGACCATCCTCACTCCAGAGCTCCCTCCACAAGGAAACTGTATCAATTTCCCTGAAGTGGAAACTTTTCAATTCTTGGTGTGTTGAAAAGCACATGAACCCAGTTACCTGTCTGATCAGTTCCTGCAATATTAATTCACTGCAGGGTTGTCCCGTCCACCCTGAAGGCTCATGTGGCTGCCATAGCTGCTTATCACGTACATCTGGGTGGCATGTCTATTGGCAGGCACCCCCTAGTCACTCCTTTCTTCTGTGGCACCTTAAGGCTGATGCCTGCAGTACAGATCAATGTCCCCAACTGGGACCTGACCCTGTGTCACGGCTGGTCAAGGGAAAAGGACTCAAGTGCTGGTGAAGTAGAGTATTTATGAACAAAAGAAACAAACTCTGAACATAACAAAAGAAACACCCACGAGGGGGAAAAACATAACATAAACAAGATCCAAACTAAACCATAAAACAAACCAGGGCCACAGCTGGCCACACATGACCGACACCCAGGAATGACAATGACACCAGACAGGATAGCAAACACACCGGGATTAAATAGAGCACATGAGGGAAGGAAGTGATGAGAGACAGCTGGGAATGATTACGGGAAACAAGGAGGCGGGGCAGACGCTAACGGGACACAAACACACGGGAGAGAGAGCACTAGAACACTGATAACAATGGAAATAGAGACAGAACCGTGATAACGTGGTTCTCTATGGCTTGTCCCAGGCTCCCTTTGAACCTATTGAGGAGGGTCCCATCAAGTTTCTCTTTCTCAAAACACTCTTTATACTAGCTATTACGTCACTGAAGAGGGTAGGGATCTGAAGCCCCCTTGTGCCTTGAATTTGCACATTGGATATCAAAAGCTTTCCTCCATCCCAGGCCAGGCTATGTTCCAAGGTTCCTACCATTGTGGCACTGTCTATCATACTGCAAGCCTTCTGTCCCCTTTGATGATCATGACCAGGAAATAAAAAAAAAGGTCTGTCCAGGATGCTTGCGTTCATAGGACTAAGTTTTACTAGCTGTTCATCAGCTTTGGTACCCCACGGGGGACCCAGCACCCATACGTAACCTGAGACATTTTCCCTTAATACAAAATATTTAAGAACTGCATTTTGCGTTTACTTGTCATCTTTAAATTTGTTTGATTATCTGGAACATTTATGTGACAAACCTGCAAAAAAAAACAAGACATCAGGAAGGGCAAACTTTTTCATACCACTGTACATCCGGATGGGATTTAAAATGATGATCAAACCACAGGATTAAATGTCCATAGGATTACATGTGTTCTCACTTGTTTCTGAATCACCTTCACCTGTTTTGATCTGGAGATTCAGAAAATGTGTAATTGCTCCCTACCGTACAACAGTGAAAAAGCCAGAAAGTTGGTAAATTATGTCAATGTTAATAATATCTTTAAAGAAAATAGCTTTTTTTCTGAGCTTCTCTTCAGATTTTGTTCTTTAAAGTGGCCCTGTTATAATTTTTTGAATGTTTCCGTTCATGCAGTGTTTAATAGAGTGATAGTGTGTAATATAAGTGAATGTAAAAAGTTCTAAAGTCGAAAGTGCACAATTAAATGATGTTGATGTCTCCCAAAAGAGAGAATCGACTCCAAACCATCTAAACGAGTTGTCAGTTATTAGAATCCCACTGTGTTACAGTTCTGCGTCACTAGAAAATACTTTTGTATAATTCTTGTACACTGTCCGCCCATCAACAACTAATTATTGATGTATATATTTTCTACTGGTGGCTCAAAATACAAAGTTTTGTATTTTATATTGTGTATTTCTCCGGCTAACCAGCTAACTCATGTTATATGTCTTACTGAAATAGTTTTGCTAATCCACTGTGGGCCACTATTACCTAAAACTGTGTCTGTTAATGCAGATTGTCTATCGTTTTTACTACTTTGAGTGAAGATAAAGGATGGATTTAATGTTACACCAGTCAGTGACATTAACGCTCAGTTTGTTCATGGACATAAACTTGTCAATGCTGATGGTGAATAATTACAGCTGTAACATCTCATGAAGACCTCAAACCGAGTAGCGTATCACTGAGAAATGTCCTGCTATAGTCACCCTCATGATGGAGGTTCAGGTTTAATTACTAGTTCTTCCAACGTTTTATCATCATACTCACTGTCGATGCCATCATTACTGTTTTTGCAGTGTGTACAATCGCTGAGCTTTAATAAGCCTCCGGAGCTGAAGTTAAGTTATGGTTAGCTGTGTTTAATTTCCAATGTGCACTGCATAAAAAAGGCACTGTATTGACTACTAATGACATACGATGTATATACCACTAATGATATACAGTACAGTATGATCATGGCAAACCATTATATCCAGTATGCACTGTTAACAGTTGTTGCTTTGATTTTCTTAAGAATGCATACTGGCCTTTTTGTAATAAATATTAGGGCACACCATATGGTCTCGCAAATTCACATCCTTGACAGTCCTTGTACAATGTTGTTGTGTGATATGTTGAATATGGTACGTTTTAGAGTTTAAAGTAAGCTATTAATAAAATTTTCTCAGCTTTGACTGCATATTTAACATTGCTGTGTGCCTCACTTGCACATAATCGGCTGTTTTTTTCTCAAAAAGAATGTGAAAGGCTCTCGAGTGCACAAAAATAGGTCATTACAGACTAATAAATTTTGACGACAATAAAACCGAGAGGAGGCTGAATCGCATATTTTGTCAACATCAAAACAGAAATGAAACCATACTATTGTTGAAAGGAGGTCCAGGCTATGCGGTGATGCTTATAAAATATTCAAGTCCATTTTAAAAACTCTGCAACTTCTTTGACACAGTGGAGGTAGACAAAGTGTGACTGTGGAGAAAGCTGACTGACAGCAAGCCATGAAGAGAAAACTAGTAAAGCTTATAGACATCCTAGGCCCTAAAACATTCCAGCTGTGTTTACTGTCAGAATGAGAGAAATATGCCTATAAAGGCAATAAGGAAACATTGATTGTTTTATGACATCTTTGTTTATTTGCAAATGTATTTCTGAACGTTCTCGAAGTGATCATAGCAGTGAGGCTTCACCAATCCCTTTGGCAGTGTAATAATAAGTGATTGCTTCTAAGCACTGTGTTTCAATTAAAAGAATGGACGACGGACAGACTGAATGTTCTTATCAGTAATTATTCTCAGCAAGAGCCTCTTAAGGGCAGACATGAACACACAAATAAACTTGGAATTCTAACAAAATTATTGCTGATTATTGCTTATAGGAATCATTAGTTAATATTAAAAAAAATGTTAGATGTTTATATTCGAAAATGAATGGCCAATAAAGTGTTTCAGTCATGCTAAATGCACAGTATAGTAACCTGCTATGATGTGAAGTAACCAGTAAGATCTGCTTGAAGTCACGTCATTCTCTGCAGGGCACAGCTGATTCGTTTCTGCTGTATAAGTAGCCAATGAGCTTGTATGATCAACTTTCAAATACTTGGTCAGCATTTCCTGTAGAAGCGCAGTGTACTTTCAGAAACCCTCCACATTCCCCACCTCCACCTGTATCAGCTACTGGTAATTCATGTATGCTACATTGTACAACAGCATCATGTCCCAATTGCTCACAGCAGTGTTTCATTGGCTGTCCTATACTTGATCTGCAGCAGCTCCACCAAGACCACACAGATCAACAATGTCATGTCATTACCATGCCAAACACGCTTCACTCTCTGTGAGTCACGCCTCTTTCTCTCGGTTTCGTTTCACTTCTCTGTTGCACTCGTGAGCCTCGCGTTCTCTGCTTCCGTGGTGACCGCTCATCTCCCGACTCTCTCTCCCGCTGCAGACCTCGCTGAACCACGCCCCCCTCGCCACAGTCATCACTGTAATGTCTACCATTGCCCCCCTCTACGGCCGTGGCTGCGCTCCGTGGATTCTTTATATTCGTCGGATATGACGCACCAACCTTTCCCCCCCAGTTTTGGGAAGAAAAAGTGCATCTTATTCGGATAAAAATACGGTAAAAAAATACGATAAAAATACGGCTTTTCATAAATCGTTCAAACAATTGATGTGCACCCCATGGACCAACATTCTTCAAAGTATCTTCTTTTGTATTCAGCAGAAAAAGAAACGCATACAGGTTTGGAAAAACATGAGGGTCAACTTAACCTTTAATTAAGACTTGTGGCTTATACTCAAAAGCATTCAGTAATTTTAAAGACAATTACTGTCATCCAGTAATCTGCTCATTTAGTGTGATCAAAGACAAAAACACTGCATGTTGGATATTTTCTGGTTACTTGGTCAGATCTGAGTATGGATTGGTTTCATTGATTTTAGGTTTCCACACAAACACACATATTTGTTCTTGTGTGCTCTTATTTGCTTGGGTTTAGTACACAAATTTGCTTAGCTTGAATATATGCACAAAATAATCCAATATTTTCTAACACAGTGTGATCACACTATGCAATTCACATTACTCTCCATGAAGTTAGTCTTTTTGTGATTGATTTTGTGAGCTTTTGAATCATTCATACAGAGGTCACTCACGGGACGATATATGGGGGCTGGGAGGTTATACATGTAATTAGAATAATATGTAATTAGGGGGTTATACGTGACCTGTATAGGTGTATGGTAAAACCAATGACCGCTTTGAAATGAGAATTCATAAATTGTAATGAGACCTAAAGCACACTGATGGATTTCTTAATCTCAGTTGATAAATGGCTTTAATTTTAGATGTATATTCTCTTAGCTATCAATCATTCAAATACAAAGACACAGTTGCGTATTTAACAAAGTCACACAGTGATCAGCAACGTCCACGTTTGCCTTTTGGTCCAAGTTAGCCAAAATATACATGTATTTAAACATATGAGATCATTTGTTTACACATGATTTCAAATCTGGACGCTAAACCACAAGCAATGAATACAAAACCATCAATGGATGCAGGGCTTTCTCCATATCTTTCTCTCTGAGAACATATTTTATCTTCTCCATTTCAACTCATTTTCACTACCTCTGAAGCAAAGCCACAATGAATATTTGAGGAATGGATGGATTGTTTCAGCAGCGCACACAGCGCTCAACAGGCAGATCTATTGATCAACACATTAGTTTCCAATATAATTGCTCATCCAAATGCATTAATACCCCCAAGTGTAATTACTCAAGCTATTGAAGTTCTCATTCGGGAGCAAGAAAACAGCATGAGGAATTGCAAGCAAGAAAAGCAGCAAACAATAATCCAATAACACAACGCTCAGCTGGGATCTTTTTTACCTAAACTCAAGTGGTGTGTGGTCAATAATCTAACTTAACCCAAAAAAAGAAGGAAAAAGAAATCCTTTATATGTCAGGATTCTGTCTCTTGGGAACAGGTTTCTCATGTTTTGTGACAGAGTCCTGACACTGCCCTATTGTTGTGTCTTCCTGTGTGCACAGCTTGGTGTTCGTATCACAGCACTTCGGTTTTGTTTGGTGTGTTTCCTTCAGTCCCAGTCGGTGCTTCTCTGTAGAATGTTAAGTTCTGTCCGTGTTAAGTCGTGTTCTCCTGGTTCCTCTCTTTTCTTAGACGTTTTGCTCAAGAAGTCCCTTTTTGTTTGTACATTTAAGTGCTTATTTTGAGTTTGATTATTAAAGCCGGATTCAGTTATTTCCTGTGCCTCAATGCCTTCCTCACCCCCATACAACCATGACATATACATACATCCATTAATTAATTTGTTAAATTTAATTAAACATTTAATTTTTTTGTGAACAGGCATGTATAATATTCTGACTCATGTTTACCAACTTAAGGGAAAGTTTGGGATTCTTTAGCGAAAAAAAAGTATTCTTAGTACATAGATTGAATAGTTGTGACATTTTGTGAGCTCTTTGATTTTTGTTTTGCAGTGACTGGTCAATAAACATGAACCCTTGTCTACAGTCGTGCAGTTCAAATATGCAAATGTTTAATCATTTAATTAAAAATAAAATCATTGGAATTCATTTTGCCAAAAATTCCAAACCAGGGACACCGTAGAATGTGTCACTATTGTGCGGTAGTGTGTGAAGCTAATTATTGAATCCAGTTAGTAGGTATGTATGCAAATATTGGTTTAATTAATGATCTCTAAAATGAGAATGCCCCCTCCCTCTAAGACCGCCTGCCAGACTAATATTAGCTATTTACATATCATGGTTCTGATGTAATCGAAACACCATTGAGCAAGGTGGGCAATGCTGGTCCGGGAGGGCCAGTGTCCTCCAGAGTTTTGCTCCAACCCTAATCAAACACTGCTGAACAAGATAATCATGATCTTCAAGATCACTAGAAAGTCTCAGCATGTGAGTTTTTACCAGGGTTGGAGCTAAACTCTGCCTTTCCAGGACTTAAGTTGGCCATCCCTGCTAAAATGAGAGAGGGGCATTTCAATATATAGTATTTCCATCTCCATTCACCAATATGAAAAATATCAACGTAATGAATAAAGCTATGTTTGGCACAGGGTCTAACCTAGACCATTGAAAAAGGTATTATTCTGAAAAATGATGAAACAGTTGGCACTGACCTGAAATCCTTGACTGAAATGTCTTATCTAGTGCTCAGTTTCTCAGGATTCTCAGGATTCAGAACGCAAGTTGATGAAACAGGTTGTACGGCACCTGTACGGCAAACTAGATTGCTCTTTCTAGCCCTGTTATAGTTTAAATAAATGTACACCCATTTTTGTCTTTATTGAATTGTGGCAGCCTAATCATTAATGAACACAGCTGATAATACGACGGATTCGGCACAAGTTTCATGTAGGACGGACCCAAGATGAGGAAAAACTACTGAAGCCACAATATAGTCCATAGCAAGTTGTTCCAGATGAGCAGACTAGAAACTATTTAGACTCTTAAGGGAAGTGATGGAAGAAAGAACATTTTTGTCAGCGTGAATGTTTAGCGATCTCAAAACGATAAACGCTGGAAAAACAAACACAAAAGCAATAAAATATATCCTCCAATCTCATATTTTATCCATCACCATGTCCCAATAGTGGCTACAAATCCTTCATAAATAAGCACCATATGAATATATAGATACATATGGCACCTTATTTCTTTTTTTCTTTCTACTTATATAGCACATTTAAAAACTTGAATGTTTGATCGCAAGAGATTAATTTTGAGGCAAACATTTCCAATTTCCCTATTTCAAATCCGAGGGTTAAAAGATGCATTTTCCAAAGAGACATAAAAACCTTGATAAATCAGGCTATCTGAATATAGAGTGGAAGAATGTTCCACAGTTTAAAAGCTACTACAGAGGCTCAATCACCCGTTGAGATTTTCTTCGAATGAGGAACAGCTAACAACATTTGATTTGTCAAGCGGTCAGTAATGCATTTAGGGAACATATGTCGTTCTTTAAAATGCAGTAGAATCTTTAGAATCTTAAAAGCAATCCTGTACTGCGCTTGCAACCAGCATATATAGTGGATAGCACAAGAGTTAACACAAAATTCTAAAACACAAATTACTCATTTGTTAGGGTTATAATCATTAAGACTCCCATTAAATCGCTTAATTTAGATGTTATGCATAATGCACAATAGGCTATTTTGTTTTTTGGCAACTCTTTACAATACAGGTGCACTAACACATACATTATATCATGATGATTAATAAACGATTTAGTCATACATTAGCATGTGATAATCTTAATGATTATTGCATCAGCAAGCAATACAGATTCAAGAATAGATTAAGTAATATATTAATTGTTTTGTTTTTTGCATGTATCATAACGGCTCATTTCCTTCACGACATATAGTATTGATAGAGAATAGATTGGCTAGATTACAGGAGCGCTACATGGTGTAATAGTCGACAAGCCACGTGGAAGGTCACTAACCCATCATCCATGTGATCAACAAAGATATTCTTCAGACTATCTGCTCTTGTGTGGAAAATTTCTAGTTTTGTTTACCTTTCTTTCTTTCGTTCTTTCTTAGCCAATCAGAATAATTTAACTGTCATCATTGATGTAGTTAGTAGACTCTGTTAGAGTATAATTGCTGAAACAATGTTATTGTATGTGGGGCGGCCTACGAACTCCTTGTGAGACTTGAAGCTACTGTTAAGTAGTATATAATTATGGTTTAGGCATCCAAACCATTCCATGGATTTCAATTTCCATCCGTCTTCAACTGGAATTCAACTGTGCAAGATGAACTGCCACATCCATTACCTTGCTATTCATGATACAGATATGTCACATGTCATTAAGATGAGGTCTGGGATTCAAAGGTGCAACACTGAAAACATATGGCCATGCATTGCTATATTGTAACACTGTGTCTAGAACAGACACAGACAATAGAACTAATTATAATCAGTGATGCTACACCAGATGCAGCACGACATTACACAAACCATCAAAACCCTGAAGGTAAAACGGATGTCAATTTACATTTCTTATGTAGTCCAAGCTCTTGCATTACTTCTGTTACAAAGGATGAATGGACTTGCAATGGTCTGTCATTTAAAATGTCATTTTACATTTCTTTTAAATCCATCAATCTTTTAAATCGCTTATGCTGCATGTCCACTGGTTCAGAGTAACTTTCACAGAAATGAACTAAAAAACACACGTTCTGATAAAGTGAGGTGAAATCTGACATCTGCTGCTGAGTCTTGTTTGCTGAATCAAGTAGATGCGTTCATTTTTTTATTGTAGTGTCTGTTCTCTAATTGAACGAATCGATTTTTCTTAAAATGTATTTAAAAAATCAAAACAAATTGGTGATGGTGTACACAGCAGAAGACTGTGTAACACCGGTAAATCCTACTATCGCAGCACTTTGTTATTAAGGAATTATTACATAACTTATTCAATTAATAGCAATTCATATTTTACATAATCTATCAATCAGACTCTTTATTAGTTAGTGGCTTATGCAGTTATCATTAAATAATTAATGGTTTTGTTTTCTATGACTCATACATTACCACATGATTATCTGTGCATTAGTTAAGCATGAATTTATGCATATTATTGCATAAAAGCCTTGCATACTATTGGAAACAATCAAACAAACAAGCTCAGCCCAGATGGGAGAAAAAGTAACTCAAAAGTAACGCATTACTCCCTTAAAAAGCAACTAATTGCATTACTTTTCAAATTCACTTTCTCCAACACTGCTGGTTGCATCATGTCACCAATAACATACTTCTATGCAAATCCAACATCACCTCTTCAGAAGACATCCTTTACTAACAGCAACTGCCCTGGGTCGGTTGTGTTATCAGATTGTCCTCTGACCGGATGCAACATCAGCTGTTGTATGGTGAGCTCCCACAAGGACAGTATACTGTAGGCCACCATAAAATAATTATGGAGACCATCTAAAATTTATTCTGAAGACCTGTAGCATCACAGTAAGAGCCCTCAAAGATCTGGTGGCTGACAGAGTTGCCTGGAAGTCCATCTGTAAGACTGCTTTTGATGTTTGGGAGGTGACTATGGCACCAGCACAAGCATGCTACAGTTCTTGGTGTCAACACTGTGGGCGCATCTCCACTTCAGAGTTTGGTCATTTCGCGTCCACTCCAATGACTCATCAATACCAATGCATGGTCCTCGGCAGAGCTGACACGCTTCGACGCGAGATTGTAAAGTGTTTCTAGTCTAAAAAAACAACTTATATGTACATCTTGCATAAGACATAAAGTGAACTAGGACTGTAACTTATGTCTGCTCTGAAATCCCAGAGGTAAATCTTATTATAAGTGAACTGTAACCGATTTGCATATATCACCAAAATGGCAAGCAACTTTAACACAAAGCAGTGATTCCATTCATTCAGTCGCTATAATGATATCAAGTTTCCTTGACTTTCTCTTTCTGTCTTTTATGTGTATTTTTAATACCGACTCAGTAATGAAGCTAGTCTTGAGTGGTGAATTAATGAAGGTCTATTTGAATAGTGTGAATGAGACAGGAAGTGCCCCCTTCTGCAGACGTACAAATTTAGCTGCTGCATAAAGAGAAAGAAGCAGAAAGAGAAAGAGTTTGGTGTTCCTTGGCCCGACCCTGGGGAGTCTGTGACATTTCAATGGGCTGCCGTTTCACTATCGCTCGAGTGTAGAGAGTGAGTGATCTTTCACCTAAACTCCAGATGAAAGTGCAGACGAATGTGAATGCTGAAAGAGTCTTGACAGACTGTAAATGAGGAGACTAAACATTATAAACTCAGTTGCAGCTCAGCTCTGTAGGCAAGCGACATTATGTCTTAGTTACAAAATATTAATCTCCAAAGCGCATTCAAACAAAATTGTCTGCTCTCGCGTTAATACAACACGCATACAATTGAGGTTAAACCACTGGAGTCACATGGATTACTTTAGTGATGTCTTTACTACTTTCTGGGGCTTAAAATTAGTAGTTGTGTAGACTGTCAATGGAGAGACAGAAAGCTCTCAAATTTCATTTAATTTGGTGTTCTGAAGGTGAACGAATGTCTTATGGGTTTGGAATGACATGAGGGTGAAAAAACGAATTTTCATTTTTGGGTGAACACTTTAATGTTTTAAAGCAAAGATAATTAGATCTTATAACGGGTCTTACAGAATATTCAGTATAACACAAGACAACATAGCGCACACACACATACACAGACACAAAAACTTTCAAAACACATGGTTTCCAAAAGGACTATCATGAGAGCAATAGGATAAAGTGCTCTGTTAGATATCAAAAGGTTTACAGAAAATCTCCCCCAGTGATTTCCCTTACCTCTCCAACAGGAAGACATTACACCCATACAAAACATCAGGTGTTCTGTTTCAGGTCACACAATATCCAATAGGATTCTTTGAGGATAAAGTGAAATTCTAACAAGATTAGGGAATTTTACTGCAAAATGTGCAGTTGTCTTGCCCTTAACACCACAGTTCTTATTAGTCTTTGTAAAGTCCGTCAGGGACTGGGACTTGTTATTTAGAAAATGATGATAATAATTTAATAACTGGAATTATGGGCACAAGCAGTAGTGCGGCTGTGACAGAGCAATATCACACGATTGCAAGTGTGATATTGCTAATATACAACAGTTTGACAGCACAAGTATTAAAATAAATCATAGAGTATCTTAAAAACCTTTTTGCTTGTGGAACTATTTTCTTCTGCAACAGATCAAATCTATCTATTGATAGTTAAACAGAAGTATTACTACTGTCATTCAAAAAAGTCCCTTTAGAACTTGGACTTGGGCTGCTTTCATAGTGATTATTATTACGTAGAGAATTATGAGAAAGAAGGTGATTACCTGTGTCTGTTAGAGACTTATCCAGGTCAAATCATAAATTTGTGAAAATCAGTTTGCCATGTCTGTCAGCTGATGAAATTGATATCCTATTTGTCATAGTTTCCTTTCAACGATTCAAGGTGTAATTCACCCTAAAATGAAAATTAAGTTATCCTTTACTCACTCTTCTTCTTTTCTAATGCTGTATGCTGTTCTTTCTTTTTCGGGCCACAAAAGGAGGATTTTAAAATGTGTCTGCTCGTACTCATTCATTTAATGGCAGTGAATAGTGACCAACATCAAGCTTTTAACAAAGATGCAGAGTTGTGAAAAACAAGACTAAGAAAAACAAGAATCTATTGTATACCCCCAAAGAACTTGGAATATACAACATGTCACATGGGATCATTATGGGATGTACCTGGTTCAAAGCACTGACACTTGCTTACAGAACTAACACAGGCTCAGAACCCTCATACTTCCACACGCTACTTCAAATCTACACACCTACCAGAAACCTTCGGCAACTGTGGACACTTAACACTTCATCAAACATATTCATCAATATTATTGATTGGCTCTTCTAGCACTTTTTTTCACCAAAAACCATACCTTCACCCCAGGGCCTTATATTTTTTCCTATCCTCAACAACGAAATATCAAGGTCGAAGAATAAGCCATACTTCCCTTTTTTCTGCCCCTAAGTGCACATATTTTCAATCATCGGTTGAACGAGTATGGCTATGTGTTGATACGCTTGCGAGCTATCTGTCCTCCAGCTCAGCATCATCCCTGAAAGCTTCAATGCTGCCCACTAAACCTCTTAAACAATATGTTCAATAGTGGGTAAATTGTACATGGCAGGCTGGTGCATGTCTTCATACAATGTCCATTCTGCAGGCATACCACGCTGATCTGCCAATGAACACCGGACCTAAGGGCAGCAGAGAGAAAATGGCACAAATCAAAAGACTCATCTGACCTGACTATGTATCAATCTCTGCTCTCATCGTTTTCTATTGAAGTCCATTCTGTTAAATCCTCACATTTCCACAAAAAGATCAAGTACCATCCAAATACACGCACACTTCCCAAAACACTCTCCTCTGTCCCCATCCACCAATAATTTTGCCAATTTCTTCATTGACAAAACAACAACAATTAGCAGTCAGTTTTATTGGAACAAAAAATGCACATTTCCAAAAATGGGCTGGACAAAATTATTGGCACCCTTTCAAAATTGTGGATAAATAAGATTGTTTCAAGCATGTGATGCTCCTTTAAACTCACCTGGGGCAATTAACAGGTGTTGGTAATATAAAAATTACACCTGAAACCAGATAAAAAGGAGAAAAGTTGACTTAGTCTTTGCATTGTGTGTCTGTGTGCGCCACACTAAGCATGGACAATAGAATGAGGAGAGAAAAACTGTCTGAGGACTTTAGAACCGAAATTGTGGGAACACATTATCAATATCAAGGTTACAAGTCCATTTCCAGAGATCTAGATGTTCCTTTGTCCACAGTGTGCAACGTTGTCAAGAAGTTTGCAACCCATGGCACTGTAGCTAATCCCCCTGGATGTGGACGAAAGAGAGAAATTGATGAAAGGTCCGGATGGTGGATAAACAGCCCCAAACAAGTTTCAAAGAAATTCAAGCTGTCCTGCAGACTCAGGGTGCATCAGTGTCAGCGCATCGATATTTGAATGAAACAAAACGCTACGACGAAACCCAGGAAGACCCACTGCTGACACAGAGACATAAAAAAGCAAGACTACAGTTTGTCAAAATGTACTTGAGTAAGTCAAAATCCTTCTGGGAAATGTCTTGTGGACAGATGAGACCAAGATAGAGCTTTTTGGTAAAGCACATCATTCTATTGTTTACCGAAAATGGAATGAAAAGAACACAGTACCTACAATCAAATATGATGGAGGTTAAACAAAGTTTTGGGATTGATCCAGACATAAATCCCATTGAACACCTGTGGAGAGATCTTAAAACCTGGAGCAGTTTGCAAAGGAAGAGTGGTCATTTTCCGGGTGAGAGCTGAGCAAGCAACACAACTTCTTGTACAGGCCATGGTCATTTGCAGGCTTGATTATTGCAATGTTCTTCTGGCTGGATTTCCATCATGTGCAATCAAACCCCTGCAACTGACCCAGAACTCTGCAGCACGTCTTTTCTTCAATGAGGCGAAAAGGGGTCATATATGACCCTAACCTATGTAACATCTCTCTGCACTGGCGACCACTCACTCTAAGCTACTTATACAACTCTAAGCAACTTTATACTGTGCACCATTTTTATGTATGTCTGCCTCTTCACGATGAATCGCTTACTGTATTCCTCTGCTGTAAGTCACTTTGGATAAAAGCGTCTGCTAAATGAATAAATGTAAATGTAAAATGTGAGAGTCACCATCTCTCATGGCACATAAATTTACTGGAGATGATGGCTGCTTGCATGGCATTGAAACACTTCTTCCTCTCAGCCCTAAGGGGAAATCATGTGCTTGTTTGTACAAACAACACATCGGTGGTCTCTTACATAAAACATCAGGGGGCCTTGCGTTCGTGACCACTATGCAAACTGGTGCTCGCCAAAAAAAAAAAAAAAATTCTTAAACCTGATGCTAATTTGATTGCGTTGGTGGACAGCTGTGTCTGTGGTGTTTAATTTGTGCATTGTCAGTTGATCCCACACTTGGAATTGCGCTAATTTGCCCTGTTTAATAAATCTGGGCCAAAGTGTGCAGCTCAAGTAGTCAAAAAAAAAAGTGCATAAAGAGTTTCAACATCGTTTTTATTTTGGTTCTTGTTCTAAACTTTGCACGCAATGGCAGATCGGCTTCTTCTATCCTTCCAAGCGAATGCCCTGTAAATGGCACAACTCAGTGCTGCCCTTTGACATCTGGTGGAATATTAAAAAATAAAATACACTATGCATCTGTCAAACTCATTCATCCATGAGATGGAGTGGAGGGCGGAAAAAGTATACCGAGCTTTCATCAGGCTGTTCTCAGCAGGATAAATTTGAGACTCTCTAGTGATCAAATGACTTCACAACTCAAAATTTTGTTGGGGCAAAATTTCAAATAGGTGCTATATTTATAAATAAATGGCAGATTTTTTATTTTTTTCATTCCGTGACACAACAACAGCATACCAAATATGCATAACCTTTACTCTATTCATTATTTGTAAGTGTGAAAGTATGTATAAGTATTATGTCTGCCCTCTTTATGCAAATCACTCTTTGTAGTAAAAACAGCTTTTGCTGGGCTGTTTTTAGCCTCTTTCAATAAGATTATTTTGATTGAAGGGCAGAATAAGACATTTAAGACACTTACAATGAAAACTTTGACCTTCCTGGTATCCAAATTATGATCTGATCGAATGACATAAATCAATTTTCTAAATGCACATCATCGCAATTTATCACTGGACATGATTCAGTTTGAGTCATATTGTGCAGACAAGTCTGCTTCAAATATTTTCTGCAACAGTGCCATCAAGTGATTCATGTGGGAATTTCAGAAAAAGTGGACGGGCGTCGACAACAAGTTTTTTTAGAGAATCGGAAGTCAAATAATGTTTCACATTTTAGGAGTTCCAATAGTTTAATGATGACACAATAAAAAAAATGCAACTAGACCATCTCATGACTACAGCTCTGTCATATGTCTGCTACTGTGAATGCTTTCACATTTACATGAGGCGAAGCAACCCTGGGCTTTGCTGAGCTCATGCAAAATGAAGATGGTTAACTAATGAACTTGTGTGCAGCGTGATGTGGGTAGAATAAACTCATGAAGTTCTTTAAATTAGCATGCAGTGTGCATAGTCCTACTGTAGAGAAACTTCTGTTCTCAGATAGCGCTGGAGGCAAATTGCAGCATGAATGCTAAACTTGAACATGTACACCGCCAACTAATACCGATGTGACGCTATTAAATAAAGGCTTAGAAGCCCTTCTGGGGCTGCTGTCCCAAACAAGGATTCTTAAAGACATAATTCAAAATAAAATTTTGCCAGTCATTATTTACTGGCTTGTGTCATTACTAATAATTGTTTTCTTTTTTTCAGTGGAACACAAATGTTAAATATCAAGGTCACTCTTTTCAACATAATAGAGAGGGTTGTGACAAGCGGTGAGAAACATTGTTTTTAATGTCTTAGAAATGAGGTTCCACAATCCTCCTAAGTCTCTGTGTACAAATGTGTAGGTTTTATAAGACAAAAAATGTGTTGTCAATTAAAGGGCCAGTCACACAGCCGATCACGCACGAATCACTCACAAATCACGCACAGATTGGGTTTGTGCGTGCTTGTGCGTCGAATGTTCGTGGAATACTTTGGTCAATTTCTCGATGCACAAGCACGCACAAACCCAATCTGTGCATGAATCACTGACGGAGCCCGTCCAAACACGAACAAGCACTTTCAGAATCCACATTGTCAGTGGAATGATCGTGATACGTGCGCGGTTCATGCGTGTTTCATGAGTGATATGAAGGTGGGGCGTCAGTGGACGAACGTGCGCGGTTTCAAACCAGTTCCGACGCATAAGCACTGACGGCCGACGCGTGTCCCGCGCATAGTCACGCATACTCAACGCATAAACTACGCATGCTGACTCACAAATAACGCACACCGAAAATTTTTGAACCATTCAAAACTCAAAATCACGCTCAAACCGCCTTCGACGCACATCCACTTACAATCACTGACGGTCCACGTTCGTTCCACCGACGAATTACGCATATGACGCACGCTCCGCGCAGAAATTCATTCGTGCATGATTCATGCGTTTTCACTGTGTGACTGGCCCTTTAGATAGGTAAAGAAAATCTGTGGCCCCCCCCCTAGGAATTTTCAGATATGTTTGTGTAGGTACCAGAATGTTTAAAATATGTATATTTATACTTTAAATATATTTTAATTAAATCTATTTAATTATAAAACCTTAATGCTATACATTTACTCTCTCTCTCATACGATATGTATTATGGTGCTCTACACACTCATAAATGACAGCAGTATCTTGAGACTCCAGTAATGACGACGATGACAGACCTGTGCGGTTCATGAATGTGATGATGATGATGATGATGATGATGATGGTGTTACTGCACTGGTATAATGAGGCTTTAAATCAGTTCGGGAAGCGTCTCATCGTCAGATATCGGCGCTGGATCGTCAACATTTGCTTCTGAGAGAGGAGAAGAGGCTCCACTCCACTCGTGCTCTCATTGGTCGATCTCGCGCCGGGAACCAATCACGTGTCTTGTCTGAGTGCCGTGGGCGTGTACAAAGCCTCTGAGAGAGTTTCTCTCTTTTTCTGGCATCCTGGGAAACCATTTCTCTCGCATCACGATGAAACAACGCTGCTTTCTGCAATACGGCTGCCAATATGGCGGTATTTTTTTAATTTTTTTTGAGGGATTACTGTATATACAATTCTATGAACTGTTATTAGTGGAGCCTAAAACATATTTAAAGTTACTGAAAAATGTTTGTTCATTTACTTTGACAGAACCTTAACAGAATATTCTGTGAAATTTCCCTGTTTGTTCTGCTTCTCTTCTCTTCTTCTCTTCCAATACAACGGGATGGACGCAACCGAATACTGTTAAGATGCATGTTAAATGTTCCACTGTTAAAAATGCAAAACTCATCTACATGCGAGCATGGATCAGTTATCAAAAAAGTGGAGTCTTAAATTTGTTTTAGATGTATTTGCTACAAAAGAGGTGTTTTGATGGCTGTAAAAAGCATTCTGACAGTCTGATAGACACTGTTAGTGTCTGCGAAAGCACAGCATGCTGTCGGCACGCTGAAATATTATATCCCAAGCAGCTCTGCCATTTAATAATATTTGAAAAATCTATAAAATTGGCTGGTTATCCAACTACACCAGCAATTAAACATTAACCAACATAGAAATGCATGCTCGTCTAAGCTGATCTTTATGACAGGGCTGTCTAAGAACCATTGGATGTCTGTCAGGTTTCTAGCTCAGATCCGGTTGAGTACATCAGAATGCTCTTCCAACTCTTTCCATAAGAGTCAAAGAGCATGTTTAATTAATGTCTCTTACAAATGTTTCATGAGTACAGTATCCCCACATCCACAGCAGCAACCAGGAGCAGGCAATATCCACTGCATGCTAGAGCCAACGTCATTTTAATTTCATAAAGATAAAAAAAAAATTCTGATGTTTATTTAATATCAAAGCTGATAGACAAAGCCATAATATTACACTGTGCGAATCCATATCTGTGTCCACTTGCTTGTGTTTGATCAAATCATACCATGATGGATCTCACTGTTTGCCTACGTGCCTCTCAACAGCATGGGTTTTACTAATAACCACAGCTGTTCCTTTTACTACCTTCATTGTTTTCATTTTACAGCATAGCACTGGGAACAACCACCTATCTCTGATCTACCCACATTTATTTATTTAGTTCATTTCAAATTCTTCAATGCAGTTTTATTTCCTGGAGTGATAGATTCGATATATAGACATCAGCACTGTCAAGGAGTAGATCTTAGCATATCTCTGTGAAGACAAAAGTGATGGAAAGAGTCTTGCATTGTGGTTTGAATTTCCTCCAAATACGAAATAACCAATAATACCTGAGAGAAGGGACTGAAAGAGTCATGTTGACAAAATAATGAGAATCGTGGATAGATGTTAGAAGGTGTGTTTACTGCCTGATGAAATACAACCAAAGATGATTTTTTAATCCTTAAACTTTTCAATGGTGTACAACCTGTTTTTTTAATTATGCATTACAATGAGTTGTTTTTGGGGGGGGGGGGGGGGGGGGGTTAGAAGAAATGTCTATAAACTTAACAAGTTATATTCTAACAGAAAATTTCCAGGACGTTTTTCTTCTTCTTAAATTGTAGTACATCAGCCAACAAGGAGACACGTTTGAATAGAAGTTGAATGCTAAAATATACAAATCAAATTAATCTGTGTATAAAATCAAGTGTGTCAATTCATTTACGGTCATATGCCAGATCAACTGCAACTGGAATTTTCTTTTGTGCTCTGTTTACTCCTAGTCTTAAGATGCATTTTTGTCGATTGTATCACAGGTGGGAAAAGCAGACCTGTTTGCACCAGCTGTTTTAGTCCATCTCTTTTGTCCACTTTAAACCACTTCTGTCCTGATTTCTTCAAGGGGAGAGTCAATGGACCAGTAAAGGTATGTGCTTTTTCAGATCTTTCAATCTGATGGACATAATGCACTTGCATAATGTACACATAAGGGTGCAAACAAACAGCGTTCATTTCTGCTCTGACAGACACAAGACCACAAGTCAGCAAAATCAAGAGAACGTGCTTGGCACATTTTTCCATTGTTACGTCCCACACTTGGTCTAGGGATTTAGGGACGTAGCATGGCAACGTTTGGCATATGCAAGGTTGGCTCTGCCAAATATAAACACCAGGAAGTCAACTCAAAGAAGCAATTTATTTACAAACTCAAGATTGATCACAAAAAAACAATACAACTTAGAAGGAACAATTTCTTCAGAAGGGGGTAAAGGCCAAAACAATAAACAAAACAGGTGATCTAACTGGGAGTTAACCTTCTTCCTAAACCTACAAAGGAAAAAGAAACAAAATACAAGCATTTACACTAACTCCCTAACTAAAGTCAAAAACAGGAGAAAAGAGTTTACAAAACAAAATGGCACCCACCTTCCTACAGTTCCTGTGTACCAAAGAAAAGGATACCCAAAAGGTATAACTAATGACAAACAAGAAAATAAAGCACTTTGACAAAAGAAAATGGATGTACACAGTCTCAACCTGTGCAAAGTCAACAACAGCAAACAACAACTGTGTACACACAGCAATTCTGGGGACGTGCGCTCTCAACAAAGCTTCTATGTCTTCCCCCCCCTCTCAGGATACTGCAAGGTTTATATAGACAGCTTCCCTCCTGGATAATCAGGTTCAGGTGGTGTGATTAGGTATCCTGTGGATAGACAAGGGGGAGGAGCCAAGAGAAGAGCAAGGGAACACAGCAAAACAACACAGAGACATGCAACAGAAAAACAATACGTCTCTGGACGTAACACCCCCACCCCTAAGTTACAAACATTATCCCAATAAATAATGATTGTAATTAAAACAAGTGGGTATAAAGAACACTAAAACACATTTTTACACATCACCACAGTACATCCTAGATAGGGCATCAGCTACCACATTTTCTACGCCTTTGCGATGTTGGATATCAAGGTTGTACTCTTGAACAATCAAAGACCAACGCATTAGTCTTTGATTTGTGTTACACATTCTACTAAGAAATACTAAGGGATTATGGTTAGTGTAAACCACCACCGGATTACATGTACCACCTAAGTATACTTCAAAATGTTGCAGTGCTAAAAGCAGGGCTAAAGCCTCCTTCTCAATTGTACTGTACTTTTGTTGGCATTTGGTGAACTTTTTGGAGTAGTAAGACACAGGATGCTCTACGCCAGCAGAGTCTTCTTGCAGTAGAATAGCACCTGCCCCTGAAGAACTTGCATCCACCTGCAGCTTAAAAGGTACAGTAAAATCTGGAGCAGAAAGAATAGGTGCATTGCACATCAGATCTTTTGCAGCATTAAATGCACAATCACAATCACAATTCCACACAAATTTTACAGATGTACTGAGGAGATCAGTCAAAGGGGTAACTACAGAAGCAAAGTTCTTACAAAAACTTCTATAGTATCCAACCATACCAAGAAATCTTCTCAGTTCTCTTTTGTTGGTAGGAGTGGGAAAGTTTAGAATGGCAGCAACTTTACCTTCGACAGGTCTTACCATTCCTTGGCCCACCTTCTTACCAAGATACACAACTACCGCCTTGGCAAATTCACACTTTTTCAAGTTCAGTGTCAACGATGCTTCACACAATCTACTAAAAACCTTGACAAGACCTTAAGCAATATGCACGTAGCATGATTTTAAGGTTTGATGAAAACGTTCTAATGCACCTTGAGATTCTGGATGGTACGCACTAGAGAACTTATGCTCAACTCCAAGCTCATTCAGTACCTGAGCAAGTACTTTAGAAGTAAAGTTAGTACCCTGGTCAGTTTGGATAACCTTCGGCAAGCCAAATGTTGAGCAGAACTTAACTATCTCCTTCACCACTGCTTGAGCCTTCAGAGTACGGAGCGGAATAGCTTCTGGGAATCTCGTTGCAGCACACAACAAAGTTAAAACATACTGGTGTCCCGACTTAGACTTTGGAAGTGGTCCAACACAATCTAAAATCAACCTTTCAAATGGTTCACTCACCACAGGAATCGGATAGAGGGGAGCAGTAGGTATGTTCTGATTCGGCTTACCCGCGAGTTGGCAAACATGACAAGACTTGCAGAACTCAGAAACACTGGACTTCAATCTAGGCCAGAAGAAGTACCGAGAAATGCGCTTGTAGGTCTTATTTACTCCCAGATGTCCAGAGAGAGGATGCTCATGGGCAAGCTGTAATACCTGAGAACGAAACTCAGAGGGTAAAACTACTTGTAAAACAGTAAAAGCATCATCTACATCATGCGGCCTCCAACGACGCATTAGGACATCATCTTTCCACATAAAAGCAGTTCTAGCGCTACTCGTATCATCAAACTGAACAGCAGCTTCTTTGCAAGACGTTAGGGATTTGTCAGACCTTTGTGCAACAATTAAGTGTTCTCTATCAAACTTCAGAGCTTCATCCTTTAAAAACACAGCATCATCAGGAGTTGGCTGCGGTGCAATCGATAGAGTACACTCCAAGGAATCTTTTTCAGGACCCATGAATGAGTCAGCCAGATTCACAGTCTCTTTCCACTTCTGTGTCTGCGCACGTGTCACTGCACAAGCAGGAAAAACAGTAGGGAAATGCGTAGATACATCAGGTTCAGGAGAGATCTCTGGTGTATCAACAACAATTGGGGAGGGAAAAACTTTACCACCTGCTAAGTCATTCCCCAATATAAGGCTTACACCTTCTACAGGTAACTCAGTTCGCACACCAATATGAACTAAGCCCGTCACCAAATCAGACTTAAGATAAACTTGGTGTACCGGCACTCGCACACATCCCAACTCAATTCCTCGTACCAACACATCTGCCCCAGTGTACGTGTCGGCTGAGAACGGCAAGGCATTGGCCAAAACAAATGATTGATTCGCCCCCGTGTCTCTTAAAATCGAGATGGACTTACCCAGAGAGTCAGTGCAAAGGGAAATAGATCCAGTAAAAAGGAAAGGTTCATACCCAGTACTCTTAAGTGGTACGGAACAGCTTTCAGGGTTCGAGACAGTCTGAGCCAAGGCCACACCCTTCGACTTCCCAGCAGCATTTTTCTGCTTCCATGCTGCACAGTCAGAAATCAGGTGACCTGGATCTAAACAGTAAAAACAGACACGTTTGTCATTAGACTGTTTTAGCTCAGTTTTATGACTCTTACCTGTCGCTTCTCTTAAAACATTGGACATTTCTTTCTCTGCTTGCTCGCGGTTAAAAAACTGACGTTTGGGCTGGCGTGAAGGAAATACCATCTTGTGTGTGAGTACGAATTCATCTGCTACTACAGCAGCATCGGAAAGAGTGTTTACCTTTTGCTCATTCAAATGTACAACCACAGTTTCGGGCACACAATTTTTAAAATCTTCCAACAAGATAAGCTCCTGCAATTGCTCAAAACTAGTGACCTTATTTGAGAGACACCACTTCTCAAAGAGGGTTTTCTTCTCTCGTGCAAACTCCACATGTGTTTGTTTAGAGGTTTTCACCAAGTTTCGAAAACGCTGACGGTAGGCTTCAGGAACCAATTCATACGCTCTTAAAACTGCAGTTTTGACAATGTCATAGTCAAGTGACTGCTCAATCGGGAGTGAAGCGCAAACTTCCTGTGCCTTACCCACAAAGTTACATTGGAGGAGAAGAGCCCACATGTCCTTCGGCCATCCTAACTTTGCAGCAATGCGTTCAAAAGCAGTGAAGTACGAGTCTACCTCCGCTTCTCTGAAAGGGGGTACCAGTTTTACATATTTCACCACATCAAAAGTTGCTTGGGTATTACTACCTGGGTCATAACTGACAGTGCTTGAATGAGACTGTACTCGGTCAAACCTGGGTGTAGAGGGCGCTCTCGAGCGTGGGAGTGGAACAGGCTTCTGTCGCATAGCTTCTAGCTCTAGCGTCTTAAGCTGAATATCACGATGAGCCTCAACCTCTAAAGTACGTAACTGTATGACCTTGATATCATGCTCTTGTTGTTTCAGGGCCAGATCAAGTTCTTTTAGCTTAATTGCAGTCTCTGGATCTATTCGAGATCCAGCAAAACTTGCGATCGGAGTCTCAGTTATCTCACCAGTTACTTCCAAGGACGACTCATCTGGTAGTATACCTGCCTGGACCAACTCATTGTACAGTGTCTCTTTGATTACACGCTTAGTAGAATCTTTAGACACAGCCACATTGAAAAAGTCAGCAATTAACAACAAATCTTTTTTCCGAAACAGATTAAAAACTTCCAGCGACGGTGCAAGTGTAAACGCCAACAGATCAAACTCCATCTTAATGAATGCACTCTACCCTCAGCAGCAAAACTGAATCAGAAGAATTAATCTCCACAACAATAAAATCACAAATCCTAAGGGAAAAGTAAAATAGTGCCAATCAATAGATCCGGGACGAGCCCCCAATATGTTACGTCCCACACTTGGTCTAGGGATTTAGGGACGTAGCATGGCAACGTTTGGCTCTGCCAAATATAAACACCAGGAAGTCAACTCAAAGAAGCAATTTATTTACAAACTCAAGATTGATCACAAAAAAACAATACAACTTAGAAGGAACAATTTCTTCAGAAGGGGGTAAAGGCCAAAACAATAAACAAAACAGGTGATCTAACTGGGAGTTAACCTTCTTCCTAAACCTACAAAGGAAAAAGAAACAAAATACAAGCATTTACACTAACTCCCTAACTAAAGTCAAAAACAGGAGAAAAGAGTTTACAAAACAAAATGGCACCCACCTTCCTACAGTTCCTGTGTACCAAAGAAAAGGATACCCAAAAGGTATAACTAATGACAAACAAGAAAATAAAGCACTTTGACAAAAGAAAATGGATGTACACAGTCTCAACCTGTGCAAAGTCAACAACAGCAAACAACAACTGTGTACACACAGCAATTCTGGGGACGTGCGCTCTCAACAAAGCTTCTATGTCTTC
This sequence comes from Rhodeus uyekii, assembly GCA_037043235.1. Lineage (NCBI taxonomy): Eukaryota > Metazoa > Chordata > Actinopteri > Cypriniformes > Acheilognathidae > Rhodeus > Rhodeus uyekii. The sequence continues at coordinate 2,663,503 of JAWRVZ010000088.1, forward strand.
CCCCCCTCTCAGGATACTGCAAGGTTTATATAGACAGCTTCCCTCCTGGATAATCAGGTTCAGGTGGTGTGATTAGGTATCCTGTGGATAGACAAGGGGGAGGAGCCAAGAGAAGAGCAAGGGAACACAGCAAAACAACACAGAGACATGCAACAGAAAAACAATACGTCTCTGGACGTAACACCATCTTCAAACTAAACTTGAGTCTCCAGCCAACAAAGTTTAAATCCCGTCTGGCTAGCACGCATCCCATAATGTTCACGCATTGGGTCAGTAGGTGGAGAGTAGGTGGTCTTTTGTGACCAAATGCGTTTTCAACTAGATCTGGACGTGATTGAAAGTGAACAAGCTCAAACCATTTTAGATCTCTCACTTGTGATCTGATCGACCAAAACCTTAATGCCAGATGTAAACAGGGCTTCAGCTGTGGCATTCATGGACAAGAGCTTTCCTGTTACTGTAAATTACATTTTGGAAAGTACTGTAAATGCAAGTATGCTAACGATGAGTTGTAAATTGCATGGCTCCATCATAAAATGAATCTTGATGGATTTGTATTTTCGTGCAATTTGCCATTTCAGATGGGACAATTCCAACGCTACTGCCTTTAGATACACTCATGTATTTATGGAAGTGAAAACTATTAAGAATGCAGTAAGCTTTTGCTCTTATTCGAAGGGTGGCTTTTAGTCTCTTATGTCTTCTAATTTATATTCATAACATTATCTTCCTCAGCTCTTGCTGTCTTAAGATGAGACTGTAGGAAGACTGGGGCCATTTGTGATATTTTTTTCTTACACGTTCCTTCAGGACAACTGACAGGGTTTTTCTTTTTGACAGTGAAAAGGTTAAGTGGGACCGAAATTATAATCATTTTAAATGGATTAAAATTTTAGAATGAAATATACGTACATGTACTTTCATAAAACAGATCTGAGTTCAAAAATTCAGGTATGGATTTTCCTCAACACTTCACATGAAGAGTAGTCTACTTTTAATCATGTACACTTGACACTTTCATGTCAGATTCAGAAAACCTAGCTACAGGCAATTTCAACTCCAGACATTTCAAACTTATGATACGGCTTCTTTTACAAAACTTTTTACTATATATATATATATATATATATATATATATATATAGTTGCAATATATCTATTTATTGCAACTATTCTTCAACAGTTATTCTTCAAATTCTAAAATTTTCATCAAACCCCAATTCTTATTCAAATGGCAGTTTAGGTTCATCCAAAGCCATAAACATACCAGAATGCATCAAGTAATGACAGAATAACATTTTTGATGTGCTTTTCCTTTGTCATTCCTCCTTTCTTCTGTCATCCTTGTCAAATGTTTCACATTCCTTTGTCACGATCGAGTAACTAAAACCATAATTTCAAACTAATCAACATGGTTATAATGACTGAAGTACAGATCTTAAGTGACAAATATCTTTCAAATCAACGCTGTTTTCAAAGATTTCATTTCAAGCTGTCAAGTAAATGATCTTTTGAAATGCCACTCATCGACTCACCACTCGTTGCTGTTGGATGACAGTAATTAACCTAAACCATAATTTTTAGATGGGAAGTTTTCCAAAATGTGCTCAGCAGCAGCAGCAGTGTTGATTCCTGCCAAGTAAATGCGTTTTAATTCCTCGTATTTTTCATAATGATCTGTTCATCTTCAGTAGAGAAGTGAATTGAGTTGGCTCTCTTGTGAGAAGTCAATCAAACTGACACTCTCCATGTTTCATGTGATTGAATGTCCGTTGCACATGAAACACTTACAAGTGCACACGCTTCAGAGTTCATCGCAAACCAATCACAATCAAACCAGGGTTGATAGAGGACTGTTATACCAAGCGCTGTGAGCCGCTGAACCTGTACCTTGATGATAGTTAAAAAAAACTCAGGGTTACAGGATTAGTTACAAGTTGAGCTCAATCAGTAGAGCATTGGTGCTTACAACGTCAAGGTCATGGGTTCGATTCCAGGGAAAGCAGGAACCGATTCAATGTGTTCCTTGAATGCAATGTAAGTCGCTTTGGATAAAAGCATCTGCCAAATGCATAAATGTAAATGTCATCAGCAAAGTGATGCTCAGGCTTTGATGAATTTAGGAGTTTACATCACTAGCAAACAGCCAATTAGATTGGGAAACTGGGATTGACGTCTCGCGAGAGAAGCAACACGATTCACTTCTCAATTCTGCAGAATATTACATTGAAAAAAGATTGAAAAAACGTGAAACGAATTTACACAATGAGAAGAAAAGAGATGGCTTTGAAAGAGTAGAACTAAAAGAAAAAATCATCAGGTTAGAGCAAGCTAAGCTGAAACACACCTACTCTTAATGGTATACAGTTCTGGTCAGAATTATTGACACCCTTGGTAAATATGGCTTTAAATAAATAAATAAACGCTTTTCTCCAAAACATGTTGGACATAATTATTGCCATTCTTTTATAAAATACCTTTTGCAACCCCCTTTTGCTTTATAAGATAACAGCTCTGAGTTTCCTCCGAGAGTTTGCGGAACGCCTGATTAGAGATCAGAGACCGTTCTTCAATACAGAATCTCTCCAGATCCTTCACATTCCCAGATCCATGTTGGTGCTTCTTCTCTTGAGTTCAGCCACTCATCTTCTATAGGGTTCCTTTCAGGGGACGGATGGGATGGTGATGACAGAAGCTTCGTTTTGTGCTGAGTGACACATTTTGTGTTGATTTTGATGTTTGTTTTGGATCATTGTCCTGATGGAAGATCCAATCACATTCCATTATAAGATTTCTAGCAGAGGTCATCAGGTTTAGATTTTTTTATCTGTTGATATTTGATAGAAATCATGATGCCATGATCTGAACAAGAAGTCCGGGACCTCTGACCAAAAAATAGGCCTGCGACATTAAAATTCCAGCGGTATATTTAACCGCGGGCATGGGATACTTTTCATGCATGTTTGCACCGAAGCCATCTGGTGGGTTTGCTGCCAAAAAGCTCTTTTTTTAGTTTCATCTTAGAATAGAATCTGTCCACTTTTGAAGTTCCAGTCGTGTCTGACAACTGAACATGCAGGAGTCTGTGTTTGGACGAGCAAGGAGGATTTTTCTTGAACCCTTCCCAAATAGCATGTGCTGATGTAGGGATTAGATTTTTTTTTCTTCCTTAGGCTTTCTGACCCCAAGACTCAACTAATCTCTGCAATTCTCCATCTGTGATCCTTGGAGAGTCTCCGTCCACTCAAACCTTGTAACATCTCTAACTGATTGTATTATTCTTCTTAATTCTTAAAGTAACTTCTTAATTATTGCTCTGATGATGGAAATTGGATATTTTTTAATTTAACTACAGATTTATTTTTACAGCCACCTTTGATCACATTTACCAGGGGTGCCAATAATTCTGACCACAACTATATGTTTATGGATTATGCATTAGGCCTCTGATTTTACAAAACTCACCTACAACGAACTGTCACTCCTTTCAATTATGTTCTAGTTTGACTTGCGTAGTTCAAATCATTTTAACTTGACAGGATTGCATCTTAACAGCTGTAATGCAGCTGGGCAAAGACACGTTTCTATGATAGATACTTGTAAGACTACAGTCTTCACATTCTCTCCTCCGTCTCTGGTCTCTGGATTTATTAGGCTTGCGTTAAAGCACAGTAATCTTTGCTCAGTGTAAGACCTCCATCTTGTGGACAGTGATTGTCAGTGTATATATATCTCGTATTTATAGCTAGAAGTAATAACCTTAAATACAATCAGATCTGCATGCACAGTTTGGCAATCAGGCTCTATTTTTTATTTATTTATTCATTTATGCATTTATTTTTTTATAAAATGTGATCTGTATTGAATGTGAATGTATTCATTATTAATGTGTGAATATGACAGGTGACTTTACAATGCCATAAAGACGTTACTGAAACTTTTATGCTTGAACATTATTGTCTTTTTGGATAAAAGCGTAGTTCACACAATGTTGGAAAACTGATCTGCTCTGTTGTCATTCTTGATTTGTTGACCTGCACATTTTAAGTTCAATACGACTATGCTTGGTACAAATTGTCTCAGTTAATTACTCATAATACATAAATGTATCTGTAAAAACATAATAATATCACTGAATCAGTGAGCTTTTTGGTGAACAGTCTCAAATAGCTCAATAGATTAATCAAGATCTCCATGTAACATTGAGCCTGAGTTTAGTTTTGTGTTCATGGACTTTTACAGGCCATTTATATGACACAGTTTGGCTGAACTAACAATGGTTTTATGCGTTTTTGGTTGTTCCTTTATACGGCAATACTGTTTTGTGGGCCTGAAAATGTGAACACGTTTTTGAAAACAATATTGTTAGCGTCTCTGCAAAATCTCTATTCTTTTTTTTTTTTATATATATATATATACAAAGTGACATCACCAACTACTGGCCTGGCAGCATAATGCAGCATGTTTAGTCATTTTTACAGATCCATGGGAACGGGATCATTTTGATAATTTTATCATTTGTATGCAAAAACACAAAGCTTTCCTGTTGCTCAAACAATAGTACATGGCGCTTGCAACGCCAAGGTCATGGGTTCGGTCCACAGGAAAAGCAAGAATTGATTAGAATATCAATGTGTTTCTTGAATGCAATGTTTATCCTTGCTTTGGATAAGAGCGTCTGCCAAAAGCATAAATGTAAAAATAAATGCAAATGATAAACTTTTTTTTTTGTTCATTGTTGTCTAGTAAACATGTCTTCACCCTTGTGTATTTAAGCTTTCTTGGGTTAGTCTTCAATTCTTGGTTATTGTCTACTTGTTTTGTTATTTTTTTCTCTTTATCTTGGATTATATTCCTCAATTACCCTTAACTGCTCTTTGCCTGCTACTAGTGATGCAAGAAACATTTTTTTTTTTTTTTTTTTTTGTGCAGACATTTTTGAATCAATTGAACCAATTGCAGAATGATTCACTGTTTGTGTGATGAAGACGAGCAAACCAGCTCGCCTTCGGGGATAAGGGTGAGTCCGTAAGGGATGTAAAAAAGGATGGCGCACTCGTAGAAGCTCTGAACTTAAGATGAAATTTATTGACAGTGTACAAAAGGATAATCCACAGTGAAAGAATATATAAAAGTGCCACAAAATAACCAAACAAACAAATCCTAAAAGTATCAAAGAAACAACAAAAAGGGAAAACAAACCAGAAAATGCTTAAACAGAATATCCACAATATAACTGTTGGGAGGTTTTGCTGAGGCACCACAGTAGCACTCTTTGACTTGGTTAACAACTTAACAAGCACTGGTTTTTGTTTTGGCCTTGGCTTTTATAGGCCAAACTCCACCCCTTTGGGCCATACCATTCATAGGTAAGCATTTAAATTAAACATCAATGAAAGTACCACATTTAACATTTTATAAATCAACTAATAATAATAATCATAATCATCATCTCCACACTTAAACACATAATACACTTATAACCATTATTGGCATTTACATAAACACAGAAACCCCCATTCACACTAGACAATGGTTTCGTCAGCTTCCGGTTGTTTCTCACCGGCACTACTTTGGCCGTGACGTCATAAGCGCCCTCCGACTGATCGCTCGGTTTGTAGTGATGGGCAAAGCGAGGCTTCATGAAACACTGAAACACTTGAATCAAATGTGCCGTATTGTTTCGAGGCTTCGAAACTCTATACCGACACCCGTCTCCATGGCGACATCTAGTGGTCAATTGCACATGTCTGAAACTTTGACAACAATCCATTAAAAAAATAAAATATGTGTTTGTGTTAATGTGGCGAGTTTTCTCTCTCTTTCTCTCTCTCTCTCTCTCTCTCTCTCTCTCTCTCTATATATATATATATATATGAATCAATATATTTATGAAAGTATATATATCTATTAATCTATATATTAATATTTGAATCTATATTTAAATGAATATATCTATGAATTTATATATATATATATATATATATATATATATATATATATATAATTGAATCTATCTATTTATGAAATCCTATATGTCTAACTGCTGTGCTATCTGTCAATAAGTAAACCTATATGAATGTCACTATATCTATCTATCTATCTATCTATCTATCTATCTATCTATCTATCTATCTATCTATCTATCTATCTATCTATCTATCTATCTATCTATCTATCTATCTGTCACTGTCTGTAGTCTATCAGTAAATATGTTTAATTTAAATGTATCCTAAATATAACTAACCAAGTCGCACAATAAATGTCACTACAAAAACCCACGAGGTGAAGGTGCATTAACTCCTCTTTTAAACTTTGTGTGAGTTGAGACAGATGTGCGATTGTGTGGTTTGTTCCCGCCCCTGTCAATCAAACGCAGACTCGGCAAGCACCGCCTATCGAAACACTTGTGAAACACGCAGACGATTCGTTTAGCCAAAGTCACGTGACATTGTTGTTTTGAATCACAGTTTCGGTTCAGTGTTTCGAAACATCTACGCTTCGGGATCTCGACACTGTGTCGAAACGCAGGTTTCGCGTCAGCCATCCCTATCGGTTTGTCACTGTAACTTTTCCCGGGAAGACTGACTACGCCCACACAGACAAACAACATGGACTACAAACTAATAAACAGTGCAGTGTAAATGTATGAAATGACCGGGAAATGGATATGGAAAGGGGAAGTAGGAAATGGGTGAATGTCCATGTGCTATCAGAGTTGCGTGTGCACCCGCTCCTATGACAGCGGCAACGAGATCGGGATGAATGAGGTTAGTGTGTGTGTGTGTGTGTGTGTGTATGCGCGTGCGTGCGTGCGTGCGTGCATGTGTTAGTGCTGCTTCCCCAGCGGGGTAGCTAATGTGACTTTATCACAGTTTGACTTGGACCATTTTATACACACCGAATCGCTGGTTCAAAACAAATAATTCCCAAAGCTTTCGAAACTTCGTGAAATCATTACCTGCCACAACAAGTTATATGGCCGGAATTTTTTTTAAATTACTTTTTATTGAATTATTTTTTCAAGTTTGTGTAACAATATGGGGAAGTTAAAATCATAAGCTCCGTATCTCAGCTCAGCCTGCGCTCTCAACCTTCTTTCTTTTCTTTACGTTTATGCAAAATGCCTCAGGTAGGGGGCGATCTAATTATAACCCTATTTGAGTAACATTTTGTATTGACAAATAATTGGGAAAATGTTTCTGGTTATTTCCCCTACTAACACACTGGCTGACACATCATCATATTGTACATGCTCAAATGAAATGCATTGTTCTTAACAATGTGTACTTTCCACATTTCATTTGTGCATTGCCAGTAGAACAATATACTCTGCAAACATGTCTTCAGCACTAATTATAGCTTAATTCTACAGATGAATAGCATGAATCAGACGTAACCATGATTTAACTTTGTTGAACTTCAATGACACACCTGTACTTTCTCTCTCATGGGACTTTCTTTGCCTCACAAAAGAAAAAAATGCTATTGGGAATTTTTTTTCTCTCCGTGTATCACAATGATCTCAAATAGTAAAAGGCTTTCATACCAGTCATGTATGTTTAACTCTACTTTTAGACATTCACTCGCAAATTTCCCTAAGCACATCCCCTCTTGGGAATCCCACCACCATTGTGAAGTGCGTTAAACTTCATCAAATGGATGAGGGAAGTTTATTTGGATAAACCCTTGAGCTCTTGATTTTTATAGAGAGAGAAAGTCTACTCAATTCACACACTTCAGGCAGATCCATAGACAACACAGCAGATTGAGCTTCATTTACCCCCACCATTCACAACTGATAATGAAGATATTTTGGCATTTAACCAAATTTAATACTTAACAGGACTGTTTTAGTTTATTGTATTAGAATTTCCTTTTGTCTGTTTTTTTATGTTTTACATCTAATATAAATATGTGAATATATTCATCATTATTATTTGTTTACATTGTTGTTTTAACTGCCCAAACATACATATTGGTCTATAGAATATTGAATAATCTTCATAAGGGAGAAAACAAACTGTCAATAATAAATCCATTAATCCATATTGGATTCCAAGCGATCAAAGGCTTAGGATGTTCCGTTCAAACACATTGCAGGGGTTCGTAGTGGGGACTCGTGCAACGTAAGCAATGGTGTACATCACTGTGAATGAGACGGAGGGAAGTTAGCGAGGGAAAGGCATACAGAATTGAACTAAAACACACAGCTGTAGAGGACACCTGCTTAAAGGGATGTAGTAGATCGCACAGAATGCCTGTCAGTACTACAAATGCTTTGCAGTATTATGAATGTGATTTGAAAAAGTTTGTAAAAGAAGAATGTGATTGGCTGTACATGATAACCTGCAATGAAAATGCGCACAAAAGCCAACCTGATAACCTAAATTCCTTTAGTACAATGAACAAACATGCTTTTTTAAAGTGAAAGCAAAAGAAAAAATATAGAATATTTGTCATGCATTTTTATTTTTTTAAGAAATGTAGAAATAAAAATATAAAAGGCCAACTAATAATATTTACAATACACAACAGTTTCAAAACATTTCAAATCAAATGATCTGATGCAACTTGACCAAATACTGTATGTAAACACAGAAGCTGAAAAGATGAAAATGATAGTGATTGGAAGTGATAATGAGGAAGCCTTCTCAGAAATGCCTATTTTCATTTCCCAGCAGGAAAAGAAGGTTCTAATCCCATCCAAAGTTTTCTAATCCATAATCCCACTTGCTCCTTCCTCATTTCCCCCATTCCCTCTGTAAACCCTGACCCACAATGCACAAGTCTGGATGTGAGACAGACCGAACTGCCCCTCTGATTTCTGTTTGTTCACTCCATGGCTTTTCTCCTCCGGCTGAACCATCTTCCAATCTGTCATAACAAATCAGAATAAAGACATTAGTGAATAGAAGGATTAGGGAAGTGGGCCAGAGCTGGTCAGCACTGGTCAGCAGTAAGTCATTGAGAGCTTAATTGCCAGGGATTTGAATTCATTCTACAATGTAAGTGAAAGATAAAGATAAGATAAAAGAAAGATAAAAGTTTATCTAAATCATGATGATGATATATTGATTATATATATATATATGTGTGTGTGTGTGTGTGTGTGTGTATGTATATGTATATATAAAGTACAGAGAAAATTCAGTTCTTAATACTGTCCATGTCAACCTTCAGTAATTTCTTTACTGCATACCCAATACACAATGGACATTACAAACTGACTGCCATATGACCATGTTACCATCAAATACACCTGCCTGTAACACGTTTGCTACGAGGCAGATACAATAAGGAAGATTAGACATACATTTCTAAATGAAGCAATAATGTTAGAAGGGCCAAATGGCTTAAATAACTGCAGTAAGTGTTGCCTCCAATACTCATTTTAAAATATTCTGAATATAAAATCTGATTTTATGCATTTATTTATTCCCCAAATTTGAATTACCTCTTGAGATGGGGCATTCCCACATTCAAATTATTGGGTTCTTATTTTCTTTTAAACCGATTGAATAAATCGAAATAAACAGGTTTCCTCATGTGAATGAAAGCTCATCTTGATCTGCGTGTTATCTTGCTCCACCTTAGTATGCAGTTTCAGGTTTACACTATAGTGTTGTTGTGCTTTTTTTTGTGAAAACTTTTGTCAGCACACACACAAACACACACACACACACATATATATATATATATATATGTGTGGGTGGGTGTGTGTGTGTGTGTGTGTCCTTGCAATGATGACAATCTGCAAAACTTGCTCACTGGACCTCACTGGAAACATTAAATGTTTTTAACATTTTAAACCAGTCAATAACCCTTATTAAACTTAATATTTTGCAAAGGAGTAAAGACAAACTTAAAAAAAATATATATATATTACAGTCTAAATTACAACTAACTGTAGATTGATTTGTCCCTGAACTCTGAGTGACATTTACACAATGAACCCATAATTGAATTTCTAAAATTGCACTCTTTATTATGTCAGAAAAAATCATAGTGCTTGTCCTCTAACATTTTCTTATTATCTTTAAAAATGAAAACCAGAAAAGAGGATGCAATTTCAAGCATGAATGGTACTTCAGTTTCCCTTATCAAAAAAATCAAGAAACTCTAGGTTACTGAATCCCTATCGAGCATCACAGCTTAAAGGAGCTGAGTTCATAGATCAGAAATTAAAAGCTCAAGTTTTTCACATCAGTGAAGTCAATAGCACTGCTCACAGGACTTTTCTGCAGAGCTATCATAACTGTTTTATCAGCCTTATCTTCTTCTGAACATTTGTGGAGTTGTGTTTATGAGCAATTAAAGGACAGATCTTAACTTCATTTTCTTGTTGACGTGGATGAGCAGCCTGGTAGCAATGTTGAAGTGTTAAGAAAGATGACAGTTTAAAGTTGACTGAAGTAAGATGAGTCAATTCTGTGCTATGTGTAGTCAAGCTCAATTTCAATGCAAATATCATCTCATATAATGCATACTATGCTAGATTAATATGTAGTTATACGAGTAGATATCAAAAGTGTGTTAGACTCACCCATGTGTGCTAATTGCTGGTTCACTTCCACATGTCTCTGCTACAGAGATGACTGGTACCCTGCGTGGCAGGGTTAGACTGGGCCTCCTGTCTGACTGGCTGCGCCGGATGAATGGCTGAGGCCCTCGTGAAGACACTGGCAGCCGACCACGCTCGCCCCAGGGACGAGGCAGAACACTGCTACCACTGGAGACCCATGCCTGAGGGGGCTTGGGTGTAGGAACGGGTTGAGCTTCAAATAATGATGACGAGACAGGGCAAAAGACTGATCGAGCATTACTAAATACTCTTGAAGAGTCCTCACTGTTGTTTTCTCGTAAACATCGCTGCACTTTTGGGGAAGCAGGAGGTGATGGTGCCTTAAAGGGGTAGGTTACCCCTGTCATCGTGATGGGGCTTTGGTCTTGTAGCGTTGAAGGTGTATTTGGCAGTGTTCGTTGGCCGGCAGATGGTGGGGTGGGGAGTTTGCGAACGACAGGAGGACTCGATGAAGTTGAAGAAGATGGTTGACTTTTTAATATTGGAGGACTAGGGAGTCTCCGATGTAGCAGAGGTGTGGATGGTAACATGCGAGATCTGGATGCAGGTGGAGTGGCAGGGGTTTGGCTACTGAAGGCACTGGTTGGCATTTGTGTTTCATTAGTACTGTTCTCCTTTTGTGAAACCTCTACATCACCTTGGAAGGAGTAAATCTGCTTGTGGCCCTGCTCAGCTGTGAGTTTCTCTGTTGGTGAGTCAGAAGAATGCCTCAAGTGGATTATCTTTCTTGCTTGTTTATAGAGGGAGGCAGCCTCCTCACTTTCTGTGTCTGTTTCATGGCTGGAATCATGGTGACCACCCTTCAGAGCTCCTCTGGTTTCCTGGTGTGTGGAACGAATTGGTGACATGCTGACTGAGCCCTTACACAAATTCCCCTTACTGGGTAGAACTGTAACAGACTGCAGAGAGGCTCGTAACCTCTGAGACATTGCAGTCCTTTTTGGCAGAGTGGATCGGCCCCTGCTTGCTACGGTTTCTCTTTTGTCCTTTGCCTGTTCATTTTCAAAGGAATTGTCCATGAGCACCTCAAGTGGAGGGGGTGGCAGATTGTCAATGTCAAGATCCTCCATCCTTTCCGAACATCGTGACTCCCCTCGAAAATTAAGTATACTATTTTCATTGAATGCTAATGTGGCAGAAGAACTTAAACCTGGAATGATGGGAACACCACACTTTCTTACACCAAGCATTTTTGGACTGTCTGGGATCTGTTTATTTTCCTCCAATCCCTGACTAAAGGTGTCAATCAGTTTCTTAACAGAATTCCTTTCCCTATACAGTCCTGAAGATTGTCGAGGTGACGGAGGAGGGCTTGGCGCAGGTATTACTTTAACAGGCCCTATAACAAGTGGAGCTTTCTTCTCTTTTTCCTTTCTCTTTTCTTTGTCCTTTTTCTTTTTTTCTTCCGTCTCATCCTTTGCATGTTCTTGCTCCACTTTTGCATTGCATGACTTTCTTTGATTACTTGGTGAGAAAATGTTCCTATTCAAAGAACGCTGCCTGTCAGAGGAAACTGATGAAATAGTTTGTGGTTGCTGAATTTTCTTAGATAACGTTTGCTTGATATTTCCTTCACACTTCACCTTGGTCATCTTCTCCAGCCTTTGGTTGAGTTCCTTTTGAGTTCTCTCAAGTTCAGTTAGTGTGGGATCTTCTGCTTTATTACGCAGAGAGTCTGCTGATCTTGACCGTTTAGTAACTGTGGTCTTTTTCTTGGGTGTTTTAGAGGCAGCTGTTTGGGGTCTTTTAGAACTTTTGTCACCATCCTCAGTCCACTGGTGACTGCTACTCTTTGGGCTATCTGTCTGTCTTGCCTTCACTTCAGGGTCTTGGGATGGCAAAAACCGAATCCGGCCACTAATGGCATCTTTCAGCTTTAAAGTCATCTCAATGTTTTGTGGATTCTCTATTCGCCTTGTTGGCAAGCGACGTTGTTGTTTAAGGTCTGGAATAGAAGAATCTGATTGTTTCCTTCTTTTATCCTTGCAATTTTCCTCTTCACTACCATTCTCAACATCATCCCTGTCACCTTCATCCAAGGAGACAAACCCAAGTAGAGATTCTGTATCCCTCTGTTCTTTTGCCGTTATAGTACAAGTTGAGTCTATAGAGTTAAGAGAGCTGCTTTTACTCATTGTTTTGATAAATCTGCCTCTGTATGAGCTTTGGTGAACTGGTGTAAAACCACAAGGGCTACTTGACGAAGCACAAATGGTTCCAGTTGAATCACAACTTTCTCTGCGTTGGCGTGGTCTGTCTGAACCCGCCAGGGACTCACTTTCTGCCCCAAGTCCACTGTCTTCACTAAAAAGTGCAGAGTCTTCTGGCCCAGGTTTTTTCTGTGATGCAGCCTCAATCCGCGACAGCAACCGCATGAATCTAGACTCTGATGCACGTTTTGTCCTGAGCTTCTCATCTAGAATTTCAGTAATGGACGAAAAGTAATCCACTGCTTCTTCAAGGGCGGTATCCCCAATTCCACACACTGACTGACCCACTTGACGCATCTTCTGTACGGTATACTGAAGGAGTTGTTGTAGCAGGTCTGGTGGGGGCTCACTGCAGGTGGAAGAAGTCACATTTTTTGCTGAATTGGGTGAGGAGGAATTCTTTTTTACACAAGGCCAAGCCAGATGCTCTCCATTTCCTTTCAACATGATCTCCCCCTCTTCCACAATTTCCTGCAGCCCTTTATTTATTTCCTCATAGCGTAATAGCAAGAATGCCACCATGGGTTGCAAGGAAATTTGGGTTTGGGCTGCATGATCGAGTAACCCTAACAGATCTTCATATTTAGCGATGCTAGGGTTAAGATATGCATACGCTTCTTGATGAGCCTTCACAAGTGTCTCTGGAAAGTCTACTTTTTCTTCATTTTTTCTTTCCTTTTCTTTCTTCTTGTTAAGTTTTACACCTTTCGGACCTTTCTTTGACTTCTTTGCACCCTTTTTCTCACAAGCCTCTCGTTTTTCTTCCTGTCTTTCCTTCCCCTGAGATAATATATTGATGTTAATCTCTTGTGTACCCAGTTTGGCAGCCCCATCAGTTTCATGCTCACCCATAGAGAGTTTCCTCCCTAATGATGTGGAACTTGTGTTGTTTCTATCTGTGTCCCCTCCACAAGATCCTCTACTGCACCCATCATCCGAGTGTGATTCTCCTGGGCTCTCTTGAGTCCCTGGAAGTAGAGTTCTCCCTTTTCTGAATCCACCCGGAGCTCCAAGCAGACCGTTCCCCCGTGATGGAGAGCAGCCCATTTCAAAGCAATTGCAGTTCACCTAGCTTTTGCAAAAATACAGTCCAATAAAGAAAAGGAGGCAGACCACTCCATCTGACACCAGGATGTTTGAGAGTCACCAGCTGCACTTGTCATTTTCAGATGACTCAAATTTCCAGACACATGGTTGACGATCACTATGTATCCTCACAAAAGAAGGACGTGTTTAGAAAATCAAATGTGTCCAAGTCCCAATGGAGTCTATTTTCATTCACTTAAAATATGAAAAAAAGAAAAACATATCACAATTGATCAAAATGTGTTTGTATTCCTTTTGAAGCAAACATTGTCAAGCATTTTCTCTTACGCTGTAGAATCCCTCTGTACCTTCTGGAGGACGAACAGCTAAAGAGATTAGTAAGGATTTGAGAGTAGACCTAAGCATGCACATATGTCAGTTTAGAGCAAATAAAACGCACGGTCTCAAGACCTTAAGCTCATTAAGGTAATCACAGTTGTTTTCAAGTAGCTTTTTATAGCTCAAACCAAGTGTCTCACAGACAAGTTGGTAAATAAAGTTCTTCAGTGAGCTATTGTAAATGATAATCATTTAATTTGCTTTTATGCATCTTGTTTCAACATTTTGAACACAGGAATACATTTATTTCTGTTAGAGTATATTTTATTGTGACATGTTGTTTTAAAGAAGATACATAACATTTAACATCTTAATAAATCCAGTGAAAATTACCGGTATGATTTGTGTTATGCTGTTGTATATTAGCACAGTGACACAAAAACCTGTATTCAGCCATTACTGCTGATTGGCATTCTGACGTCTGTGCTAGAGAGGGGAATGCCAGCAAATAATCTTGTTTACGCAGGAGAGTGTCACACTCTCTTCATGTCTTTCACATCCGGGTCCCTTCTGTGTATCTCTGATGCCCTTCCCACACGTCTTGTTAATCAATTACCCTGTTTGTCTCGTCAGCTGCTTCCCATTTCCTCATGTGTTTATACCCTTTCGTATTCGCTTGTCTTTGTCGTTCGTTAACGTTGTTGGAGTGAAGTTGTGGCTTTGTTTGAATTCCTCTGTGTTTTTCTCCTCTTCCGTGTTTGCACAAAAGTGTGTCATTTTGTTTATATTAAAGTCTTTTGTTGTCCATTTTTCTAAATAAAGAGAGTTTCTGCGTGAAACCTGCAATTCTCCTCGTCATCTGTGCCACTGCGTGACAAAGAGATTAGAAACAACTGTTGGATGAAAAATGTCCTGTGCTCTCGATTATTTTTCATTTTTATATTTTAACAGGACTTTAGAGGGGATTTGCACATTCTATAAAATAATATTGCAAAATGTTTACTTACACTTTTTTAATTTATTTATTTTTTTATAAATTAATAAATTTATTTATTAATTTATTTTTCTACTTTTTTCTACTTTATTTTAAAGGACTGTTTGACTCACTCTTAAAATTACAACAGCAGTTGACACTAATCTAATCCTTCCTGTTCCTGCATGATTGACAGGTTCTGTGCTAGCGGCTGAAGCTGCTCACTGCAAAACTTTATTAATGTAATCTCTGGATCGCACCAGGACCTTCTCAAGCAATGTGTGTATTCAAGAAAGGAAACAGTATTTTATTGAAGAGTTTTCTTTTATTCATTGCCACTCAAATAATATTGCTAAAAAAAAAACAATAACATATTCATTATTAACAAATTACTATTCTATTATGTATGTTGGTGAAGGTTACACAGCATTCACAGAACAAAATTCCCAATTATACAACACATGTTAGTAATTGCACAGCATTCAGGGTCACAGTACCTTGCTTGCATTAATATATTTATACAGTCTAAAATATGAGATATAAAATATGCATGCATCAAAGATGTATTTAGAGGTTTATTTAGGTAACACCAATTACACCAATGGATTTTGAGAATATTTTCCCCCCCTGCAAATTTACTTATTAATAATTAACAAAATAGTAATGTCCACAGTGATCTACTAGATACAGTATGACTTCAAGACACAAACAACACTATGTACTTTTCAATTAGCTTTGACCCTTTTAACATTTATGCTTGGATACTTATCAAATGGATTTCCTCCTAGGTCTTTTCCGAATTGTCTGGTAAAGAAATTCCACATTGTCTATGTTGTTCTCGAAATGTAACTCTTTCCTTGTCAATTGGATTGAACCCAAACCAGTATCAACTGAGTAAATGGTATTTTGTGATCCCAATTATAAAATCAGGTTCTGTTATTTCTGGAAAAAAATCACATGAGTCAATTGAATCGATTGTGTGTTTTTTGGCTTTAGCCTTATACGCGTCTCGACTAATCTCTTCTTTCTTCTTGCAGAGAGCCATGTACCACTTGGGCGCAAAGTGACAGAAAATAATTCCATAACAGGAAACTAAGATCGCAGCTGCTTGAATTGAATGGCGCTCGTCGATCGTGGCAATGTACACAGGGGTGAAACAGACCCACACAAAGAGGTAGACCAGCATGCTTAGGATGATATGTCCAGTCTCATTGAAGCGCTGAGGTACCTTTCTCCCTTTAAAGGCCAGAAAAAAACAGATAAACGCTAGCAATGCAATATAGCAAAGCATGATGGCAAATCCAATGCCAGAACCTTCATTGCACTGTACAGTAATCAACATGCTTTGGTCGGACTGAAAGGTCTCCACAGCTGGAGAATCAAATATCATCCAGAAGATACAGATGAGGACTTGAATGAGAGTACCACAGACTATAATAACAGGTGGTTTGTAAAACTTTCTAACACGCTCCTGGCGATACGGTTCAAGAAAGGCTATAAAGGTGCGTAGAGCTTTAACCAAAATACACGAGACTGTGAGCGAAAACCCTAAGGCATACAAGATCTGTCAACCCCTGCAAATGTGAACATTGGGTTTGCCAATAAACAGTATGACACTAGTATAGCTGAGTGCTAACCCTGCCATGATTACAAAACACATGGTTCCCCATGCCTGTTTCATGACAGGTTTTCCAAAAAAGGCCAAGAAGATAATCAGGCTGAAGAACAACAATAGAAAACCAAGTGCAGTAAATGTAAGCAGAACTATTGCGTGGGAGCCATCCCATTTCCAATAGGTCTCTTCCTTTGGCATACACACAGTCCATCCTTTTAAAGACCAGGTACCAGTTTCACAAGGGAGGCAGTTTGGTAAGTCTGAAACAAAGAAAATGTTGCACACTTGCTTTAGTAATTCACATGTATGGTATATTTCCGTCAAGAAGCCCTTTTGAAAAAGAAGTGTGCTTACTTGTATTGAAAGTGTATTTCTTTGTATAATTCAAACCATAAAAGTATATACGTCCGCGGCTCACGCGTGTTGGTCCGCGTCCGCCGCTGCTGGATTATCACTTCTTTGTTTTCTGCACTATTATAATAAATTCACTCATTTGCACTTAAATCCTTGGATTTAAGTGAACACAAAAGAAACACCCACAAGGGTTGAAAAACATAACGTAAACCAGGATTATAACTGACCATAAAACACACCAGGCGATCAGGGCAAGGAGCTCAACAGGACCAGGAACACATGAAAGACAACGAGACCACAAAGGACAGCAAACACATTGGGATATATATAGGGACACATGAGGGAAGGTAACGAGCTGAGAACAGCTGACAAGCAAGGTAACAAGATGGGCGGGGTTTACAATCACAACAGGGGCAGTGTCAGAGCTCTGTCAAGCAACACACTAGAATCCCAACTTAAGTGACAGAACCCTGACACAATACCTAAATTTACCAACTACCTTACTAACTTTTAATAAGCAGTAATTTGTTTACGGAGGTAAGATTCATAATTAATAGTTAATTAATAGTGAGAATTGGACCCAAATCTAAAGTGTGACCAACAAATTAAAATCAAACAAGAAATGATTCATAAAAATAAATACCTTATAACACCATATATACGTACTTGTTTCATTAGAGTAAGTCCCCTCTAAACATTGTGTGCAGTTATGGCAGCATGATGTTTTGAGAAGTTTCTTAGCTGTACCAGGAGGGCAAATAGCAGAGCACATAGAAATAGGAACCTAAGATAAAATGTATAGAAGCGTGGTTAATATGTAGTAATACCCATTTGAGTAGACCAGCCAAATTATGTTTATGATACTAGTGTTAGTGCCTAGCTGGTTAACCAAAGGAGAAAAACCATGCTGGTTGAAACATTTTGGTTGGAGAACACTGCTGGTCCGCCTTCGGTTTGGTTCAGGCATATATATTTATCAAAGCTTTCATTTGATGTTCAAACACGGTACTGGATAACTGATAACTTTTTATAATCCCTTATTTTAAGTTATTCTCACCGTATTGTTTGAATTACTCCATGTTATGGGTGCCTTGATGTGAACTTCTTTTTCCGTCAGTTTGTAATTTCCAACAACAACAAAACGTCTCCGGCCAGTTGATTCTTGGGGTTGCCAGTTCATTAAATCATAGCCGTTCATGAAATTTCCAGATGCATTGAAATAGAATGTCTGATTGTCCATAGTAAAATTGACCTTTTTCAGTTCTTTGAGGAGCTTTCAAATGAATGAATAAATTAATTAATTAGGTTTATAAATGGAAATTATATAAAGACCTGTTACTTTCACACATATTAGCATGAAAACATGTCCAGAATTGGATGTAAACATTTTATACCTTACCTTCCATGGCGGAAAGTCCCTTTCTCCAGGGCAATCAGTTTCACTGCAGTTTAGAAGACGTTTCAAAGCATGAGCAATGGACCATACAGCTAATCTTTCGCCATAGGTTATGGTAATGTCGACAGCTTCCGTCAAAAAAACTGTGTCTTTCCCTAACTCCTTATACTCCTCAAGATACATGTTTACAGAGCCCGGAGCAAGATTCAGCTGCTGCAGAAACTCCTTCAAACCAGGATTTGGACCTGTGATGAATGTGAACCCAAAAATGTCACCTATTTGATTGATTCCATCCATTCCAGATATATTTCGTGACATTGACCAAGCATCACTTGCAATCCAAGTACGCGAGATGTTCTGCCGAATCATCTCCGTGAAGAGTTTAGAGACCAGCTCTTCCTTTAGGATAAGTAATACAACTTTAGCTTCAGATGAGCGGATTGTGTCTGCCACTCCTTGGATCATTTTATCAATTTCCTCGTGAGCTAGGTAGTGAGGCAAGACTTTTTTAAAAGCCAGGCAGATATCTACTTCTTCTGCATCTGCCAAGAAGCTCTGGAAGGCATTTTTTCCATAATCATCGTCCCCATAGATCACCCCAACCCAGTTCCAGTCAAAATGTTTCATGAAATAAGCCAGAGCTTTGGTTTGGTGAACATCACTGGGAATGGTGCGCAGGAATGCTGGAAATCTCACCCTATCACTCAGAGTTTGTGCAGATGATGTTGTGCTTATCTGAGAGAGAGAGAGAGAGAGAGAGAGAGAGAGAGAGAAATTATCTCATAATTTGGCAGCAGGAATATTAGGCTGCTGTCACTTTCAAATCTGACACACAAATCCATTACTGATGCGTTTTACTGCTTACATTACAAACTGCTTTCATTCACTTAAAACAGACCTGGGGCCTCATGTATCAACACTGCTTACGCACAAAAACGTTGCGTTGGCCAGCTTTCACGCTCACGGTCTGATGTACTAAAAGTGAAACTAACGTGACAATGTGCGTTTCTCCACTGCAAGTTCATGTCAGGCGTAAGTACATTTCTCATTGTTTTGTCCGTTGGCGACTCCTACAGGCAATGAAGTGAAGCTGCAAACATTACACAACTAATTGTTCTACAAGTCTGTGGGAAACATTGCTATTAATTTGCACTGTATAAAATAATTGATATATATTGTCAAACAGGCCTTTTGGGAATGTTCTATAAATTATTAAGTAATTATTATTGAGTAAACAATTAAGTAAGAACATATAAAAGCACGTGCAAATGGACACAACCCTTAGTCTATGGCTACAGCAGCTTTGGCTTTATTAGAGGACATTGCTAATGGCAGAATCAGAAGAGAACGAGTTTTTAGGGACCAAAATGATTTTCTGGCCCAGGATGACAGGCTTATCAGCCGTTTCAGATTTACAAGGGCTATCCTCAGAATCTAGTTGGGTCCGAATCTAGAGAGAGAGACAGCGAGGAAACACGCAATACCCGTTCCGTTACAGGTGCTGACAACGCTTGGTTTCCTGGCAACTGATTATTTTCAAAGGGAACTGGCAGACCGCTCAGAAATAAGCGAGTCGTATTTGAGCCACGCAATGCCCATATCATTGTTCCCATATAATACAGTTGACCAGCCAAACATTAAAATGTAATTTGCAGCGATAGCCGGTTTCCCTAATGTAAACGGAGCGATTGACTGCACACACATATAAGGCACCAACTGAAGATGAATTTGCATATGTGAATCGGAAACATTTCCATTCAATAAAAGTGCAGATTATATGTGAAGCGCAAATACGGCTAACAAATATTGTGGCAAGGTGGCTTGGGTCAACCCATGATTCATACTTCCTTACAAACAGCATGGTTGGATGGCAGCTGGTAGCAGACCGAGTGCGCGATGGGTGGCTTCTTGATGAGTGATGCATTTAAAGTTATGGTTCTATCTAATAGTACTTTTTATTTTTATTTATTTGCATTTAATTAAATTAATTATATAACAATTATATATAATAATTGTATTTAATTATACAACAACCCTTCAGAAGACCGCGGTTATCCACTAAAGACAATTATAAGACCATTTGTTTTTAAGATCATTTACAGTGCGACTTTCAGATCCAACCGCATTGACGGCATCAGCTAAACTCCCCCATATTTTCATATTTTTTTCCTTTTGTTATTAATTCCGGAGGACAAAGTTCCAAATAATTTTTCTAATTTCTACCTCCGATAGTAGCACCTCCATTTCACTTGCTGTACTTTCACTTTCGTTTTCGTGCTGCTTTCTTTTGCCCAAGTGGATTCATTACCATATTTAAATCAGTTTAATTAAGGGAGGAGACTGGGTGGAGTGTTGTGCTCGTGCATGTGCTCAATTTTACGTTAATCGGGATGTACAAAGAGAATATGCGCGGGATCCTTCGAACGCAGAGATTGATACATCTGGATTTTTTTGTGCGTTCGCACATTCACAGCTTTGTCCGTACGTAATGTGTCAGTATGAATTCAACACAAGTCTTAGTACATGAGGCCCCTGGAGTCTTTATATGAATACTCATGAAGACTGGAATTTTGACATTATTTTGTGTGTATTTGACTGTTTAAAGCGGGGAAAAAAATTCATTCTGAGAGGTGATTTTTTGAGAGCGCAAACTTTGGCTGTCAGCACAAAATTTGAGGGAATGAGTAAAATTGTGCACAATGCATGCAATCCCAAGTTCAAGCCCTGCAACACCAATAAGTTGAGAATGAGGGAAAGCAGCTGGCATCTGTATCTATTCTGTTGAAAATGAGTATGGGAAGCATTTCAGATATTTCAGAACCAATATGTAGTGAAAAATCGATATTTTTGAAAGCACTACATTGCACTTAGTTTATTATACTGTATATTTTCTATATTATATAACTGGCCTGTAAGACTGTCTGAAATCCACCCGGATTTGGCAGATTGACGGGTGTTAACATCAAGCCCTATGTACATGATATGTTACTCACCTGCGGGACCATATATAGACTCAGAAGTCGAGCCACTGCTATGGAGTCTTCTGAGAAGCGTGCTCCAATGATTGCTTTTACATGAGGCCTTTCAAGCACCTCACACTGGACTGGCAACGTGCCGTTCACAGCGAGCAGCTGCTCAGTGCTCTGAATCGCTCTGGAGGCATCAGAGCACGTGTCACAGATGTAGTAGCCCAGTCGCACACCCGGGAGGTAGCTGGAGTTATTGATCGTTTCAATAGTGTGAACAACGGCTAGAGTCCTTACCAGTGAAAGGAGATTTAATCTACAAAGAAATGAGAGAAATATTTGTTTGAAAAGACACAAACATTTTTTTTTCTAGTCTAAGAAATCTCACCACTTAGATGTAAATTCGGGATATGTTTCTATACACAAACTACTGAGTCAGTTTTGTAGAGTTTCTAACAGTCAGTGTACATTTATATGTTCAATAAAAAATGGATGGATGTTGACAATTATTTCCTGTTTTAACTGAATTTGATTTGATTCACATCTGATAGACTAGCCCTCCATTCCTGATACAAATGACCTTATTGTTATTATACAGTGGTACCTCGAGATACGAGTTTAATTCGTTCCAGAACCGAGCTCGTAAGTCAATCGGCTCGTATCTCAAACGAATTTCTCCCATTTAAAATAACTGAATTCGTTTTAATCCGTTCCGGACCTATGAAAATCCCCAAACCATTGTAAATTATGAATAAAGATATGTTTTTAAATAACAAATAAACATGTATAATTAACAAATACTTAACAAAATATGAAATAAAGAAAGTTTTTTAGCATAATAGTCTTACTTTGGAGACAGACGAGTGCGGCTAACGAAGGTGAACGGCGAGGAGGAGGGAGGGAGGGAGGGAGGGAGGGGGGAAGGGATGTAGGCACTCTAGACCAGGGGTGGGCAAACTCCGGCCCGTTGGGCTTTTTAATCCGGCCCGCCGAACTCGTTGAACTCGTATCAAACCTCCTTCATTTTACATTTCCGTGTAATGTCTCTCTGTCGCGGCTGCAAGCGGCAGTGGGGCGCTGAAGCTGTGGTCGAGAGTAGGCGTGTGTCGCAAACCCCTCTACGCCCCCCTCCCTCCCCACATGGTCAACAATCGCGAACGGCACTCATGCTCGGCAGCGGCGCTGAAGCTGTGGTCGAGAGCAGGCGTGTGTCGCAAACCCCTCTACACCCCCCTCCCTGTCAACAATCGCGAACTGCGCTCACACGTGGGTAACACGTGCGAGTGAGAGAGAGATGCTCTTGGGTGATGCTCGACCCTGCGCGCCAACTAGAGGGACGCTCCGGAAACACGACTCGTATCTCAGATTTGGGCTCGTATCTTGAACGAAAATATGGCCCGAGCTCCGGCTCGTATCTCAAAAAACTCGTATGTTAGGCTGCTCGTATCTCGAGGTTCCACTATACTAGTAAATATTCTAGTTACAAAATCAACAGGCCTGATTGCAACAATGAATAACACGAATTGAACGGTTACTTTAATTTTACATTAACATATATTATAATTATTATCAGTATTACTAATAATAATCTTAATCATCATCATCATTACAGATTAACATATAAAAAATAACTCTCTCTCTCTATATATATATATATATATATATATTAAAAAAAATGTAAACTGTATTGTGCCTTTCATCTCAAATTAATAGAAAATAAATTAAAACAGTTCAAGTATTAATTATTAATAAATGATTATTAAAATAAATAATATTTTTTTTACATGATTATGATTATTATATTTTTTATTATTATTATATTATGAAAGCTTGTTATCGCCACTGAATAAAAAAAATGCTACATTTTATCTCACATTCCTTTTTTTTTTCAAAGAATTGTGTGATAAACATGAACAATGCATATATCAATATAATACATGTCGAAAAAAAGTTTTACTCTCCAGCGTTATTAACATAACACCCATTCAAAAATGTACTTGACTCACAGATATTTAGATATTACATTTAACAAATTAAATATGCATATATGTGCTGGAAAATCAAAACTTCTAAGTTGCAAGGTAACAGCACAAGCATGGAGAACGTACATATATGACAGAAAAGAAAACAACAGCAACAATAGACCCTTACTCTGTGCAGTTGAATTGTTCTGGGCGTTCTCGCACTTGAAGTGTCTGTACTTTAGAGTGACAGGAATTGAGCACCCCTATCCGTATATCTCCATCCGCCCAGGCCCCGCACATGCCTGCCAAGTTTTCACAGGCAGACCCAGAACCAGTTAAAATAAGAATACCTATTAAAGGCCCGTAAAAGACCTGTAAATACATGACAGACAGCCGGACTGAGTACAATAGATACTCTTGAGATATGTTCACCTTGCCAACAAGGGTAAAATCAGAGGTGATCTGACAGACAATCTGGCTTAAATAAAAGTGCACAAAGGGGGCTGGCTTATTGTGACGGAAGACACGAAAGGTGTCAAACGATTACATTGCTGGATTCAAACATCAGCCAAATCTTGCCTTTATTCTTGTGCATTCCCCCACAGACCGGTTCTGTATGATAACTCGCATTACATTCCTTTGAAAGCTGAAATCTGAAGCAGCTGTAAGTCGCTCAGCAAAACTGTGGAAATTCCACCTGCGTGTTTGTATGTAAAGAGAATCTGCACATTGGTGTCAAACACTTTTTGATATGTAACTATCACAAACAATTAAAAAGAGATGGGAGTTAACATTAATTTTAATGGGAAATTTTGAAGTAGAAAAACCCCCCGCTGTAAACGTGCTCCAAAAATAATAAAATGCATTGCCAATGTACAAAAATGTATGTGTATAAATATATAAATGCATTATATTGCAATATTATATATACACATATATATATATATATATATATATATATATATATATACTGACAAAAGAATCAGGAATAACACAAGGGAACAATCTTTAATATTCAATCCAACACAGGAGAGCACAAGCACATTAAATAATAGACGTGAGATGACAAGAGATTGAACCAAAACAGAGAGTGTAAATACCAGAACTAATGAGCTAATTGATTAACGACATGAACAGAATGAGGATGGCACAGACTTGAAAACTGGGTCACAGGAAACAAAACAAAAAACACACGAAACAAATAAATAAATAACAATGAAAACAAGGTCATTTTTATTTTTTATTTTATCTTAGGATCTGTTTCCATAGTTTCTCGTGGATTTGTTGCTCTGTTGATAAAGTTGTGTGTTAACCCTGAACATACTCTGGGTTGGATGAACTTACTCCCAGATGTAGTTTTGGAACCAACATAACTCGAGTAACCAAGGTTTCGGTTAATCAAGGCAAATATTCAGGGTAAGTTTGACATAAGATAACCTTGCTTTCTGGAATACCCCCCAGCTCAGTTTAGATCTCATTCAATACTGTCAGTACAGTCAGATCAATAACATTGCTGAAGTGTTCACAACCAAGAAAGCCAGAGACTACAGTGGTGAGGAACCCAAACTCTATCCCCAAGAAAACTGCATGGGAGAAACCAGACCAAACCATTGCTTGAAGATCGGATACATGACTCTTGGGTTCACAAAAGCTGGCAGATATTTACTCATTGAATCTGGACAGAAGAGCTTTCAACCGTGTAACTGGCGAATGAAACGGAATTTTCAGTCTTGCCTTTGACTATCAAGCCATGCAATCATTGTGGGTCAGAGGTTTTTCACCAAAAATAATAAAAAAGAAAAGAAAGTGTGATTTGATGTCACCATGTTTTATGGGGAGATACTCAATGTACTGTGAGTACACTAAATATTTGAACTGATTAAGTGAAAAATGTTTGGCATTTGCTCTTGGCCCTCAGGTGTGATTGAAATGTGAAATATATATATGTCTTACAGTAAATACTATACATAAATTGTTTGTGTTTTCTTTTTTTAGATTAACTGTATTTGAGAGTTGACATTTGTAATTTGGAAATACGAAAATAGGGGAAGTGATTGTGCACAATTAAATAACTATTATTGATTAATAACATTAATTGATTATATATATATATATATATATATATATATATATATATAATGTTATTAATCAATAATAGTTATTTATATCTCAATGATACTAAAATAAGTAATATATATATATATATATATATATATATATATATATATTACTTATTTTAGTATCATTATGATACTATTATAGTTTTTATTAATATTTTAAATTGGTTTTTATTTTTATATTTTGAGTTTTTTATTTCTGTTTTTGTAATATATATGTGTGCGTGTGTGTGTGTATGTATGTATATATATATATATATATATATATATATATATATATATATATATATATATATATATATACACACACAGAAATATACACAAATATACAATACATATGTCAGAGGTTTATATATATAAACCTCTGACATATGTATTGTATATTTGTATATATTTGTTTGCATATATATATATATATATATACACATATATATATATATATATATATATATATATATATATATATATATATATATATATATATATATACATTTTATTCAGTTAAGGACACATAATTAATTATTAACACATCTACTCATTTTTAAAATGTAAATACGTTTATGAACAGTTTGATCTCCGATAAATACCTATTACAAAATATAAAAGTATTTTCAAAATTATTATTATTTATATATATTTTTTCAATTCTACCTTGTTAACCTGCCATGCGCTGAGTGACGTGTGTAATACGTCATGATGTCGGAAGTGAATTGTAACACATCGAAGGCGCTGAAAGCAGAAGATAAAATGAAAACATGATCAAGAATCTCGCGACCCATCGAGAGAAACTGTGGTTTTCTGTTTCATAACGCAGCAGGTATTTCATCAGAACATCTCGACCCGGTCGTGAGTGTGCGTTTGTATATGAATGAATGAATGATGCCCTTCATCAAAGCTGTTGCACAGCTCATGTTATTCTCTATTCAATAAACCAACTAAATGATAGTTTCAGGGAAAAAGCAATGCGATTATATGACGTCTTTTTGTAACAGTGTAACCTGGACTTTAATGTGGTTTTGATGCTCTGCTCATCCGCTGCACTTCAGCACTTTGTGTCATGGAATAAGTTTATTACTCTTTTAATAGGTGTTTTACATTTACAAAGGGCCATCAGAAGCTTAACCTGTAGTTTGGACAGTAAACTATCACAACAAGAAAAATATGACATGCTAAAGTGAATATGCAGTGGTATCAAGGAATTACCATGGTACATATAGTAAAAATAATCCAAAAAACACTAAAATAATAGATTTTTTATTTATTTAGTTGCTTAGTGACTCACTAAAATGGCCATACAGCACTAGATTTCCCTCCTGTGCTTATGTGCATTTTGATCACATATATTGATATAATCATATACCAGATGGGCTGATTAATTGTATCTTGTCTATTTTGAGATGATATTAGGAATATATATCAGCAGGCATATTTGTTTGTTTTGTCAAGTTTCTAAATATACAGACCTTGTTAATAATAATCAATTTTATTGTATTGATTTAAATGTAGCCAATTGTGAGTAAATGGTATGCAAAATCAAGCGATTAATCTGAGCACTTTGTGTATGTTTCACAATTTCTGATTATGATTATGCATTATATATCAGCGTTGTGTTGTCCATGATCCGCTATTGTTTTCTTTAAGGCATAAACGTCTGTAGATATTGATCACCTGTATTGGTGGCAACTCGTTATAATTAAAATGGCTTTCCAACAGTGTTGCTCAAACAGTAAAGTGCTGTGTTTGCAACACCAAGGTCATGGGTTCAGTTCCAAGGGAAATCAATAACTGATTAAAATGTCAATGTGTTTCTTGAATGCAATGCAAGTCGCTTGGGATAAAAGCGTCTGATAAATACAGAAATGTAAATAAGCAGTTTCACACTACAAGACTCATCTGGCGACAAGAACTCCTATATTACGGCATTCTCCCATCACGGGACAACAAGTGCAGCATGTTCCTGGATTGACATTTTGTTGATCCTGGAACAACATTTCAATCAACCAGTCAGATTTGAGAAGATTATAGTCTATATCATATAAGATTAGGCTTTTCCCACTGGTTTTAGGGATACTTTACAGGCAGGGTTAGATTAGGAGTAGGGATTGGGTTAGGATTACATTTTCGGACAGGAATGTTGTGAACACGTCTTACTTGGCAAAATCACAGTGTCGGGAGAGCCGTGGTATAAGCAGCGGCCAACTGCAAAACAAGACCTAAAAATAAACGTTAGAGAATTGACCATTATTATTGGATTCCCTATAAAATAACCAAATGGGAACCACATTTTTCATTTATATTTCTGCATTTGGCCGATGCTTTTATCTGAAGCGACTTACATTGCCTTCAAGAAACAGATTGACATTCTTGCTGTCCCTGGGAATCAAACCCATGACCTTGGCGTTGCAAGCGCCACTCTCTACTGTTTGAGACATAGGAAAGATAAACATACTAACATTAGGGAATATGTTGTGTTTGCTGGGAAATCAGTCTGTTTTCTTTTTGGGGATTTTTTAAATAGTTTATTAGGTTTGGTGACCTGACCAACAAAGGCAGTAACTTAAAACCTGTCTTTGTACTCTCATATGTTTTTATTATGGGTTATCTTTCACTATTAGGCTGTCTTTGTAATCGAAACCTCTGGTCTGTTAGAGGAGTGTTTGCTCTCTCTAGGGTTGTTTTTTGCTGTGCAGACACACCTTGAGATGCTCGTAATTCCTTTATAATGCACACAATGCCAAATATTCTTGGTTGTCAATCTTTGCCATGAAAAGGTAATGATGGCACAGCAATTCAAAGGAGGAGATTAACTGTAATGTCTGTAAAGACAACAATTATTGGTATGTTTAAAAAGCTGCTGTGAGTTTCTCACACACTACAAATGAAGACTCAAAGATCAACTGGGATACATTTTACATTTCTGCATTGGGCTGATGCTCTGATGATTGGGGTGATTTTTATGGGAACTCATCTGCATAGAAAATAATAAATAAATTACTGGCAAAATAAACAATAGAACCAAAAAAATACAAATAAACAGTGCTTTATGTTGTACAGTATTCAGGAACAGAAGCTGAGTAATCAAATGTAAAATAACTGTCTTTACCGTATAAATTTTATAGTCAATTAATACAATTTATCTGTAAACTACAAAAGTGTTATTCTCTTTGTCTTTTGTTGTTTGATTATCATTGCTGACACAAATGGCTTCGGCTGTATTAGGCTGCTGTCACTTTAAGACAAATTCATGGTTCCTATCTAATGAAACATCCATTTTCTTTCTCAGTTGTTTACAACACCCAACTGACTGTGTTTAGCGCACTCACCGAAACACATTTTTGCTTAAAACCGTGTCAGGTCAAGCTCAGTGACGTCATGCAAATGCGTGTTACGTGTTGCGCGTACTGTTTCTTTACAAAGTGACATCGCCAACCTCTGGCCCGGAAGCAGAATACAACGTTCTAGTCATTTTCATGGATCTGTGTGAACGAGGATCATTTGGAGAACGCTGTCATCTCTATGTGAAAACAGAAACTTTTTTTTAGTACATCCTTGTTGTGCAAACAAATGTTCCTACAGTATAATTACAAGTTAAAGACCCGAGGACCAGATATGTTGAATGAAGACCAGGAGTCAGAAGTGCAGTCAATAGAAGAAATTTTAGTGAAGTTTAGTTTGCAGTTTCATCAGCAGAAGCTTCAGGTCTCACAAGGAGTTCGTAGGCCGCCTCACATACAATAACATTGTTACAGCAATTATACTCTAACAGAGGGTGCTAACTACGTCAATGATGACGTTTAAATGATTCTGATTGGCTAAGAAACAAAGGTAAACTAGTAATTTTCAAGATAAGAGCGGATAGTCAGAAGCATCTCTTCGTCGACCATATGGTTGACAGCAAGGCCTCTGGTTTACTCACTTCCAGGTTGCAGAAATGCGTTTCTCGTTGTCAGATTGTCGAGAAAGACTTCTCAAAACATTCCGAAAACATGTCCTATATGGTGAAAAGTACAGACAATATTTGTCATTATACTTTGGAAAAATCCAGAAAAGTAAAGTAAAGGCTTTAACTAATAATTGGTTACATAGATGATAGTCTGAAGTGCACATACATTTGAAGAAGGCATTCAAAAGCATAAATTATAAATCAATAACTTAATTATATGTTGCTCATGTCAATCATTAGAAGAAAAAGAAAATAATACATAAATGTATGGAGAAGATACAAGGGATTTTGGTTATCTCCCTTCATTACTCACTCTCATTTTCATTCTTATGTGAACACAAGAGAAGATGCTTTAAAAATCAGTCAGGTCGAAATTATCTTTGACCCATTTCACTTTCGTTGTATGAGAGAGAGAGAGAAAACCGTTTCCACACGTTCATTTAACACAACGTTTTCTTCCACAAAGGGTGAATGCTTTTTTTGATTTTCATTTTTGAACTTTTAAGTTTAGCTGGTTTTTATAAGCTTAGGCAGTCCAGATTCTTTTCTGTGATAATATAAAGCATGTTTCATATTAACCCATAACATTCCTTTAAATGAAGGCTATTTCCTCTAAATTATAGGTAGCATATTTTCAAAAAATGCAAAGGATAATGTAAAAAGTGTAAATAGTAGTTAGATGTGATTTATACTTATGAACAGTGGCATCTGTGTTGTTGTACATGGTATGCAATAATAACATAGTGTAAATTATTCTATTTATTTGTTTATTGTGACAATAAAGCCCTTGCTACATCAACCCCTAAACACTTTATTATTAAACACGTTTCCACTTTTTTAATATTTTCTTAGTTTTCATTGACAATAAATGCCTTTCTGATCTGTTATGTGATGGGAAAAGGGAGTAGAGCAAGTTTGGCAAAAGGCCAATGGGTCAATGTGCGTCAAAAAAAATCCCGTACACTATTCCTACTGTTAACAATCCAGCGTCTTCTGTAATTCTGTCTATTTAACTGCAGAAATTAATGCACTTTGAAATTGACTAAACCAACCACATCCTGAGTCCCATGCACACTTGTTTTCCACACTCGCATTGCACTTTCTGTCACCTCAGCTGCAAAGCTCATTCAGATCTCAGTCACATGGGCCGAGTGATTACATAATCATAGCCGCATGTTGCTAAAGCTAGTGTGCTGACAGTCCACTTGTGAATGTTACTTTTAAAACATTCATACCTCATATAATGGATATATCTGTAAGCATACATTACTGACTGACTGGTAGACCTGTTGAACATCTTTCCCCGACTCTAGTAGTAAGTAGAAAACCTAAAAACATTTCTCTCAAAGAAAGAGTAACACTGGCCTTTCAAAAGGGTGTGTTTCATGAACAGCCCCGTGGAAAAGGTCCGGTTATGTCAGAGTGTGCAGAAGGCTTTACTGTACTTATGTTCTCGTCATTAACAGGACAAAACTACCAAAATATTAGTCATTGAGCAAATGCAAAACAGACAGTCAGACTACGGCGATGGTGAGTGTCGTGTGATCTTAGTTTCTTCTTATGAATGTGTTTTTTGAATGGATCTCGACCTGTTTTGTGCTTGTTGATGCAGCAGAATCTGAATTTGTCTTTTATATTTCTTCAGCCCTCTCTAATCTGCTTCTCGGTTCAGAATAAGTGTTCTTTTATTGCACCCAAAGCTGAGCGCCTGTGATATTTTAAGCAGCTTTGTAATTTAGCGTGCTCTGGCTTTGGCTAATGATGTGTGTGAATTGAGATTGCCAGCTCTGGTGACTTTATTAATGACTAGGGCTACCAGTTTTCATTTTAAATTTATTACTTGAATATGCTTATTAATCACGTTAATTGCAACTAATTACTTGTATAGATTATTTGCAAAACCACAGCAACAAAAACAATGGAAAGATGATAATGTAAGACATGTATATAATTGCGCATGAACATGTAATGCCTTATTCACGCCATTTAAACTCATAATTTGCTTCCCCTCATGTCTGTCTTGAACTTGCATGACTTGACTTACAAATAATTATTTTTTTAATTTATTTTTTACATTTTTAAGCACTCCAGGTTTGCTTTGCTTGTTTGTATGGCAGCCCAAAATCCTGTTGATTTATAATAATTGGGATTTAAAGCATTTATTGTCTCGTTTTGCTGCTGCAAAACGAAAGCACCACCTTTCTACTATTCACTATTCACCTAACTATCTCAATTATTTTTGTTTATTCCAGAATTAATATGAATTCATGTTAAACTGATTTATTTTAGTCCTTGCTTATAGACATATGAATGTTACCACTTTTATTTCTGCTGAAAAAAGGACTGTCCAATGACCCGGGATCAGCGCAAATGTTGCTTGGGACCGTTGATGCAATTGTTGTTGCCGGCCCAATGCTGCTTCACCAAAGATTATCATTTGCACGTGTTTTTAAGCCTTGAAAATGTAAACATTCAAGCGTAAGAAGACGTGAAAGAGAACTCAGTTCAATATTGTGAGCTATCTTTCACTTGAACAGACATATTCACACACAATTACGTCAAAAAATGCCGGTTTAGGCCAGAATTCTAGTGAACATATTGTTATATCTTCAGTGATCTCTTACAGTAACCAAAAGTGAACATAGTAAATAAAAATAATCTCCAAATTTGAATTTTTTAACCATTCAGTATAAAATTAACTATAAAATTATTATTTTAGTTTTTTTAACATTAAATAAAGTAAGAAAATGAAAAAATATTACTTTTGTAACATTGTATTTTACAAGTAATTGAGTATTTAATAAAACATAATAATTTCTATCTTACTGTACAACTAAAATGTAAATACACAATGTCTTAATCTCTTTATTTCTTAAACTTCAAAGTTATTGTATGTATTACCTGATTATAAGAACGTTTCATCTATTTTATCCATAGCATTTTATCCAACAGCGCCACAGCCACTTGCAGAAGCTCAACTTAATATAATATAATTTCCTTAGGCAAGCCGATAACATTTGATCCACGGACCGGTACCGGGCCGCAGACCGTGGATGGGGACCACTGATTTATTTTATTTGAAATAGTATCAGAGTGATTTGTGAAGGATCATGTGACACTGAAGACTGGAGTAATGATCACAGGAATAAATGACACTTTACTATATATTCACATAGAAAACAGCTGTTTTACACTGATATAATATTACACTGTTTTACTGTATTTATCATCTAATAAATTCAGCTTTAATCACAGGAATAAATGACACTTTACTATATATTCACATAGAAAACAGCTGTTTTACACTGATATAATATTACACTGTTTTACTGTATTTATCATCTAATAAATTCAGCTTTAATCACAGGAATAAATGACACTTTACTATATATTCACATAGAAAACAGCTGTTTTACACTGATATAATATTACACTGTTTTACTGTATTTATCATCTAATAAATTCAGCTTTAATCACAGGAATAAATTGCAGTTCAAATATATATTCAAATACAAAACAGTTCCTTAAATTGTACAAATATTTCACAATATTAGTTTTTTACTGCAGCTTGGGTCAAAGTCTTAGTATTCTCTAAGAGACTCTTTTTAGAAAAAAATCGTACTAATCTAAAACCATTGAGCGTACATTATTTGATCGCTGTCAACACGAAAATCCTCTAATTTATCATTGTCATCCGCAATTTATTTAACCTAGAATGTCTCCCCAGATGTGACTTGTTGTTAATGTTTTTGTGTGAAGGCGGCGCGGGGGAGATGACCAAGGAGGATGTGCTGAGGGAGTCTTCAGAGGGAGACTCGGTCCTGGGGCGGTACAGCGTTATTTCCCATAACTCTGAGCGACCGCTGATCCATCAGGTGGCATCAGCGCCCATGCCTTCAGACTGCGGTGAGCCCGTGGCTCTGCACACATCATCCAGTTTCACATATCCTTTCACTTTCAGTTAAACATTCAGCCTCTGAGAGAAAGTTCTCATGCAAGCTTTTAAATAGGTCACACCAAAAATGCTGACACTCCAGTTATTTTTCTCATAAAACTCTGCCTGCGGCTGTACAGCCGTGGGTTTTTATTTATTTTTTCCGGTCTTGAGGCTTCCTGGCCAATAAACAAACAACTTATTTAGCTGTTTTCTGAAGTGTAGCTTTATTTATGGAGTACATTTTAGACTCTAAATTGCGGACACTGCTTAAGCCGCTGTAAAACTGAAGTATTGACAAGGTCACAGAAATTATTTTCCAATTTTCTGCCTGTCAGCACTGATACATCATTCTCTCTCTGTACTTCGCTTCTCATTCACGCTCACACTTCATTTTAATTCTCTTCAAACTGAGCTGTTTAAGTGAATTTGAGTGATCGGGGGAGTCGAGATGAATGGGTTTAAGTAATTTATATTGACTCATGCAAATGTTTAGTTTGGGCTTTGATTGAAGTGTTCTGTTTCACAGAGTTCTCGTTCTTCGACCCGGATGATCCTCTGTGTCGGGAGCTTCTGTTGGATCCTCAGACCACAGTGTCCGAGCTCTTCGCTGTCCTCAGGCAGTGGGTTCCCCAAGTCCAGAGGAATATTAGCGTCATTGGCAACGAGGTCAGAATCATTAATCATTAGAAGTCATGAGCTTGACATTAGAGCTGTACAATTATTATTGTTATTGGCGATTAATCTGTTGATTATTTGTCCAATTAGTCCACCTTTAGCCTAGTGTACTTACTCCTAATAAGCTTTAATAAAACATATTCATATATTTAAATATTTAATAGGATTTATGTGCCCTCTTTACGTAACATAGACTATAGAATTGGTATACAGTAATACCTCGGTTTACGAGTGACTTTGTATACGAGCAAATCGATGTACAAGCATTGTATCGAAGTGCGAGAATTTTTCCCTCGCCCACGTGCATTTTTTTGTCAAACTCATACATATATACATACAGTACAGCATATAGACAATGAGCTCAAGATGAGTAAGAAAGAAGGGATGAAATTCTCCCTGTAAGCAGTAAAACACTCCTCTCGTCTCCGTCACGCCAGCATACGCGACTCAAAGCTGAAGTGCGTTACAGTAAATTGTCAAGTATTTTTAGAGGTTAATTGTCAATTATTAATTAGTATTTATATGAGATCTTAATGGTTATCATTTTAACTGTAATAGGGTAAAACCAAAATAAATATTTAAAATGGGCATTTATGGTCATGTGGAACGAATCGAGTGATTTTTAGTGCATTCTTATGGAGAAAATTGTTTTGGTGTACGAGAATCTTGAGTTACGAGCTCTTGGAACGAATTAAACTCGTAAACTGAGGTATTACTGTAATTAATAGGATGTATGTGCCCTATATGAGCACCTCACTAGGTTTCGTACAGAACAAAAGACTTTACGTAACATAGAATATTGAATTGGTGTATTTATTTTTCTTAGGCGAGGAATGTAATTACATTTCAAAGAAAGATTGAAAACAAACCTTTTTTCCCTTTCGCGCTGATGAATTGTGCGTAACAAGGCCAGGGATATTTATTTAACTAACAGGGTCAATTTTAATTTCACGATTTCTTGGAGCTGTCATAAAACATACCCACACACTCCTCCAGTGTCAAGCTCTGTGAACTGCAATATTATCTTTCTAGACAGCGTGTGTGTGTCTCTGTCAGCATGAAATGTCCTTGCTCTTTATCCATTCAAGCGAGATTTGCTTTGTTCTGTAGATTCTGAAGAGAGGCTGCGGTGTCAATGACAGAGATGGTCTCACTGACATGACTTTGCTTCACTACTGCTGTAAGGCAGGAGCTCCTGGAATAGGTGAGCGTGTGCTCCTATGCTCACACATGAAAATACATCTCTTTGATTAACATCTCAAGGACAGGTCATGGGTAGAGCACTTGCGATAGCTGAGAAACCACCTCTGATTGCAGGTGACGCAGAGAGTGCGGCCGGTTTCGTCCGTCAGCTGTTGTCGCTGGGAGCCGAGCCGTCCTTGCGCAGCCGTTGGACGAACATGAACGCTCTCCATTACGCCGCGTACTTCGACGTCCCTCCTCTCATTCGAGTGGTCCTGCAGGCGTCACAGCCGGGAGGTGAGGAGGGGTAATGGGAATCTCAATTTGAATCTGTTGTCAAACTCATGTGCGTGTGTGTGACGATGTCCGGATGTGGTCTGTTGGGTTCCAGAGGTGGATGCGACCTGCAGTGATTTTGACTTTGGCACTGCGCTGCACATCGCTGCCTCGAACCTGTGCACCTCTACAGTGAAGTGTCTGCTGGAGCTGGGCGCCAACCCCGCTTTTAGGGTTTGTGATTTTTGTTTACAGCTACGAACAGTGCAGTCTGTGTTTGCAGTTCTTGTACTACATATACAGTGCAGGAGAGTCATGTGTGCAATGGAAGTTCATGTCCAAAGTGGTCTGTCATGCCCTGTCCCCCTTAACTTGACCTGCATTTTAGTCACTCTCCTGTAGCTCAAACAGTTGAGCATGCACTTGCAACGCCAAGGTCATGGGTTCGATTTTCAGGTTAAACAAGAACTGATTGCAATGTCTAGCCTTGAATGCAATTGGATAAAATCTGCCAAATGCATAAATGTAAAATGTACCTCCCCTTTACTTTATTGCAGCATAAAGGGAACGGCTGCAAAATACAGTAATACCTCGGCTTACGAGTGACTTTGTATACGAGAAAATCAGTGTACGAGGATTGTATCGGAGTGTGAGAATATTTGGTGGAAAAGTCCTAACGCTCAGCATCTTCGCGCACATTTTTACTGGAAATATCCTAATGACAGCCTCTCATAAAGCCCATCCCCCCTTCACTCGTTCATTCTCTCAGCGTCGCTCGGTTTTGGTTCATCATTCACCACAGTGATACTTTTATAAGTGATTTACAGCGGTTTTACCTCGTGTTGTTACATTAATTGTGATCGCTATTGTTCACGTAGTGAAATATATACGTACAGTACAGCATATAGACAATGACCTCAAGATGAGTAAGAAAGAAGGGATGAAATTCTCCCTGTAAGCAGTAAAACACTCCTCTCGTCTCCGTCACGCCAGCAGCGACGCGACTCAAAGCTGAAGTGCACGTTACAGTAAATTGTCAAGCATTTTTAGGGTTTAATTGTCAATTATTAATTAGTATCTATATGAGATCCTAATGGTTATCTTAATGTTAACTGTAATTGATAGGGTAAAACCCAAAAAATATTTAAAAATGGACATTTATGGTCATGTGGAACGAATCGAGTGATTTTTAGTGCATTCTTATAGGGAAAATTGTTTTGGTGTACGAGAATCTTGAGTTACGAGCTCTGGGAACGAATTAATCTCGTAAACCGAGGTATTACTGTAATCCAAAACTTTTGGATTTGATACTTAAAAATTTAAATAATATTAAGACAGTAGTACATGATTTAAAAAATGTGCATCGCAATATAAATTAAAAAAATAAATAAATACATTGCGGTTCTAATGCTTTGAGGCCTTTAAGTACATACCTGTAACCATAATGATCTTAGATGGAAAAGACCATTTATAGACAGGCGGATAGATTGATAGACTGACGCACAAGTTGAGTCTGACTCACTCACACATTCACAGCCAGCTTTATCATTTGGTTCAGTTTGTCCCATCAGCACAGCAGTAAATTAGCCATGCTCATTTCTCTCCCTGAACTCATTTTACACTCACAGAGCGTCACCGCCAGGGGTCATTTTCCTCACAAACAGCAGATGTCACTGAATTATTGATATTATTTAAACTTTTGTAAAACGCATGCATTTCAGTTCAGCAGGCCTTTTAGTAGGCCGTTAGTCAGAGAGGTTTGTGTGCGTGTAAAGGGTTTATCAGCTCTGCTGCCAGAACATGAAATAGGAACTGGGCGAGATGCTCCACTTTTGCCGTTTTTTTTCCCCTCTGTGTTGTGATGCAGCCAGAGTTTTCCATCCTTCGTTTTTTTTACCCCGCATTATTATCTCTGCCAGTAGTGCGGCTTGTTTTCTGCCAGTGCTTTTCTCTGGGCATCTGTCCATTGCTCGTCAGTCAGGAGATGTTGTTTTTTTTAGCTCCGGTTCTCTTCCTCGCCCGACACCCGAATAGAGATATCATCAGCGTGTGAAACAAACATCAAATCACCTGATAACGTTGTAACAACAGGCTTGGCAGACTTTTGTGTCAGTGGAGAATGTTCTGGAGCAGCTGAGGTTTAGCCATAAAAATATGCCTTGTTGCCGAGCAACGACACTGACAATAGGAAACAAAGATAGAATATGTCCGTTTAAGGGCTCCCTTAATAGTGAACCTCACTAGGAGTTTAGGAAACAGGTAACTATTGTTGCTCATTGTCTTTAGGCACACTATCACCCAATTACAAATACTTTATGTATTGCACCTTTTGACAATTTCGGATAGTGTTTAGATTTTGTTTTAGATTTTGTTATTATTTCACACCCCTACTAGTGGAGTTATATTACTGTCTCAGTGAGTCATCCTTCATCCGTCAGACGTGACGCTGGAGCAGCTGATCTTCCTGCGGATGCTTTCATTAACCACTAGGGCGCAGTCTTACGCAGAAGAAGTGAGGTTCACTAGTAAGGGAGCACTTTTTGTTTTGCAAGGTGCAGTGTCAGCTTCAGTTTCAGGAAAGATCATTTTGTTATCTGCTCTCTGGTACCAGAGGAGCATAATCAAATAACACTTTTGAATAATTGTGGAAATTCCTGCATTATATAAGAAGTGATTGAGGCCATTTCACAATAATTCTGTTAAGGGGAAATCATATTAATAATATAAGCTGTATTTTCAAGCTTGCTGAGGTCATGTCAACACTGAGCATCATTTCATCATTAGCAAACCCCTCAGATCTGCTGAACAGAAGATGATTTCATGTGGTGACTTTCATGATGACTCGGCACAGAGCGTGCGTGTTTGTACATGTAAGCAGTTATTTCTTGTATTTATGCATGATTCACTGTATAGGCGTATGGATTAGAAGATAAGTAATTCATACAAACCTCTGATTGTTGTTTGCGTTAGCATATTTTAGGGACAAAGCAATCAGCATTTCTCTAAACTTCACCCATGCTGAGTACCAGAGTTGTGCTAGCAAACTCTTGTCACAAATGCTGATAAATATTTGTGTAGCACCATTTTGGATGTAACATTAACTTTAGCTGACTAGGCTATAACCTGAGCACAGGTTTGAAGGGAGCACTTGTCATTTCTCATCACTGTTCACCTGCAACATCCATCTCTTGGTTATGAACAGCCTTTCGGTTTTCTTTGATTCAGCCAAAAAAAGATCAAAGTGAAGGTACAGGGATGTGTGTGTGTGTTTGTGCGTGTACAAGCACAATTTGCAGCCTTGTGTGAAGAGAATCACCTGCTTCACCAGCACTCAGAACCTTACAAAACCTGCTGCCTTGCTGTTTGCTTGCTTTGTACTTCAGTTGCGTATGCCAACGCTAACGTATATGCACAACTGAACGTATAGCCTTTTCTAGTACAGTAATACCTCGAGATACGAGCATAATCCATTCCGGGGCGGAGCTCGTAACTCGAATTGCTCGTATCTGGAATCATGTTTTCCCATAAGAAATAATAGAAAACAAATTAATCCGTTCCAGATCCGTAACAACGGGAAAAAACAAAACGTATTTTATTGGTATAGACACACTCATACACAATTATAGTACATGTATACAGTATAAGGATTCGTGTGATATCAAATAAAATGTGGTTTTAATTATACATTTTTACAGACGGTAGACAGGCAGTAGCGGCGGGTGCGGAGGAGAGGAAGGGGGTTGGTACGCAGACACTTGATTCCGTATTGTCCCTTACACGAACACTAGGCATCTTGTGTAAATTAACATAACTAAACTTAGCTTACGCTTTTTTTTTGCGTAAAAAAACGCAATTTTTTTGTTTTCTTCCCTTTTTTCGCCTGACTACCCTCACTTTCACTTGGCGCAGACCTTTTAAAGAAATGCCTATTGAGGGAGATTCGTTTCTGTCCTCCATTAAAAATGAGTAAGGCACGTGTCATCAAAAAGCACGACCAGTAGACGATTTATCAGGGTGTTTCTTTTCAGTAAAATCAGAAACCTTCTGCCACAGCCATCACTGCCTTAATTTCACATGTAGATGTCCGTCACATGTCCGCTTCACCCTCCTCCTCCTCGCTATGGCTGAGCTCTTGCAACACCTGCGTATGTTCATCATCTGTATCTCGATCAACTCCTCAGTTGACAGTTCCTCCTGATGCTCCTGCGTGCTAGATCACGACACCACACTCATATGTATCCACAATTTCATGCTTCATTTCATGGTCATCATGCATTTCTTCTTCTCACTACCATCCTTACACTCACTTTCTTAGAAATCATCGATATTATAGAGAATAATGCACAAAATAGAGAGAAAATCAGCTACTTGCGGGCGTACAGGTGCGGGTGTTCTGTATGACTTCCATATGGAATTGTTGATTTGTTACTATTAATTGATAGATTGACTAAATGCTGTGTGGTAAAATGTAACGGCTGTGTTCAGAAGTATTGGTTTTTATTATCATGTTGTGCGTCGCCTATGCTCTTATTTTCTTTGCGCGTGAGTTCATTAACATGCGGTAATAATGATGGATGCACAGAGTTCAATATTACGCTTTTTCAAGAAATCATGGAAAGATGAGCGAGGAGAAGTGCTATTTACATCTGAGCCTACCTCACCTTTACATGAGGAGACGGCGGGTGAAGCGGCACCTGCGGCTTCCCATTTCCAGAAAATGCGTATTTCATCACTGGACTGTAGTAAAAATGCAAAAAGAAATGTCAAAAGCTGTACACCCCTTTAAAAATCCACAGTATTTTAGTGTAAGTTTATGGTCACTTGGTAGAAGGCAGCCATATTTGGCAAATTACAAAATGGACCGTCTCCTTGAACTTACCACATCCTCAAGAAACCTTTGTAAAGAAATCAGCAAAGATACAGAGAGCACTCAAATATGGTAAACGCAGACTCCACCGTACATGCTTGATGCACAAGAATCTCATTGGTTCTTATGGAAGACATGCATTAAATAGTCTGGTGTGACACGAGAATGAAACTTCATCCAGCCTCATTGGAACCTCATTTGTCCTTAATGGAACCTCATTGGATCCTTATTGGTCCTCTTTGGAACCTCATTAGAATCACATTGGTCTCATTGGAACATCATTAAACCACATTGGATCCTCATTGGAACCTCATTGGTCCTCATTTGTCTGCATTGGAACCTCATTAGAACCTCATTGGAACATCATTGGAACCTCATTGGATCCTTATTGGTCAGCTTTGGAACCTCATTAGAATCACATTAGTCCTCATTGGAACCTCATTAAACCACATTAGATCCT
This sequence comes from Rhodeus uyekii, assembly GCA_037043235.1. Lineage (NCBI taxonomy): Eukaryota > Metazoa > Chordata > Actinopteri > Cypriniformes > Acheilognathidae > Rhodeus > Rhodeus uyekii. Next base: position 2,704,387 of record JAWRVZ010000088.1, read on the forward strand.
CATTGGTCCTCATTTGTCTGCATTGGAACCTCATTAGAATCACATTGGTCCTCATTGGAACCTCATTAGAACCTCATTGGTCCTCATTGGAACTTCATTGGATCCTTATTGGTCCTCTTTGGAACCTCATTAGAATCACATTGGACCTCATTGGAACCTCATTAAACCACATTGGATCTTCATTGGAACCTCATTAAAACACATTGGATCTTCATTGGAACCTCATTAGAACCTCATTGGAACTTCATTGGAACCTCATTGGATCCTTATTGGTCCTCTTTGGAACCTCATTAGAATCACATTGGTCCTCATTGGAACCTCATTAAACCACATTGGATCCTAATTTGTCTGCATTGGAACCTCATTGGAACTTCATTGGAACCTCATTAGAACCTCATTGGTCTTCATTGGAACTTCATTGGAAACTCATTGGATCCTTATTGGTCCTCTTTGGAACCTCATTAGAATCACATTGGTCCTCATTGGAACCTCATTAAACCACATTGGATCTTCATTGGAACCTCATTGGCCCTCATTTGTCTGCATTGGAACCTCATTAGAACCTCTTTGGAACCTCATTGGTCCTGATTAGAACCTCATTGGTCTTCTTTGGAACTTCATTGGTCCTCATTTGTCTGCATTGGGACATCATTGGAGTATCATTGCCTCAATGTAAATTTGCAAATAAGTGTTTATATGCGAATAAAATAATTTGAAATGAACTTGCTTCTTTAGAAGAATTAGATTTTATATGGATTTGTTTTTACGTTGTCATTATGAGTGTTTTGAAGTGTCAGAGATTTATGTGAATAAAAGGAGGGACAGAAATACCTCTTTTTTTATAAAAAATATCTTCATTTGTATTCCGAAGATGAATAAACGTTTTTTGGTCTTAAACGACATAAGGGTGAGGTGACCGAAGTTTCATTTTTGGGTGAACTAACCCTTTAATATGCTTTCTAGGTAGGTGACTCCCTACTGCTGTTGTCTCACGCGCTGATAGTAAAAGACTCCGTTGATGTATTGAGCTACATGAGGCTCAACATCACCCAGAGGTGTTGTTTATCTACGATCCCATTACAAGTTGAAAGCCCTATTCTTTCCAGTTGTCTGGTGCTTGTACATTTATACTTGTCTAAAGATGGAAAACAACTCCAACTCACCCTGTCATCTAAGAAATGTGTGGTGCATCAAACCCTTTCAACTTTTCTTGATGTGAAGAGAGGCTCTCACAATGGATGTCCCAGTCACGGACACCCCCACCCACATATTAATGAGCATGGTGAAATGGGCAAGCACATTACGTCTGAAGCCTGCAGCGAGCCAATGGGCTGAGGAAAAACAGAACAGTCACAGTTACTGCTCACTAGCCAAGCCATGTCAAGGACGACGCGTTTGTTTTGGCCATCTTATGCGTCTGGTTCCAGCTCGGTGGCTGCCACAACACATTGCTGGATAAGACAGAAGGGCACGAGAAGTCCACTACTCAGGCAGTTGGCTGAGTAATACGATAAAAAATGATGTTAGGCCGTGCTGCAGTGAGCTGTTCGGCTGGAGGGAGGCTGATGTGACATACTGATGAACATTTTCATCAACTTGCACTAGCATATCTTGGTATTCCGTAATCAGTTGATTAATTCCGGTATTAATACGGTATTATTCCGGTATTGCAGTGTAAATGTAGAATTTTTCCCCAAAATAAGTCAAATTGGAACCTTATTGAGGGGGTAAAAAAGTACAAAAAGAAAGTTTTAATTATTATTACAGTTTACCTATATTGTGTATCTATGTAGTTTTACAAAGTGCAATACGAAATCTACTGTTTTTTTATTTTATTTTTTTTACGTGAATGTTTTTAAGTAACACGTACATTTTAAAAGCATGGCTTAAATCAGTGCTATATTGAGTAAACTTTACAAAATGAGTAATGCAAAGTAAACTTCAATGTAGAGTATGTAGAAATTACTCAACATGTAATACCAACCTGGCCAAGTTAAATTGACTTATTCTCTTTGTTAATTTTACATACCTTAGGTAAGTAGATTTTACTTACAATTCCATGCATGTGAAATTTACTTTACAAATGAATGTAAACACTTGCAAAATAATACCATTTTTTTTTACTGCTTTATTTTGATGGTCTTTTGAACATTCTGTTGACTATAAGTAACTTTTAATATAAGTCTACTAATACTCTACTAATGAGAGTTAGTAGACGTGTAGGTGCAACGCTACTTCTAGTCAACAGAATGTGTTAAAGGGACCATCAAAATAAAGTGAAACCGAAAAATTATTTATTTTCTAGATAATATTTTACTTTTTTTTTTTTTCTTCCAGTGTGCTTGATGTTAATCACATTATATTTCGCTTTGGAATAAAAGTCGCAACTCCCAACATATTTTTAGATGATTAAAAAAGTGCTTTATATTCCAGAAAATGTAGTAAATAAAAATATCAATGCTTCACATTTTTAATAACCCAACAGTTTAACTGTTTACAAAATAGTGTAGTTTTCCTAATAAGAAAATGTGGCACTTGCAACGCCAAGGTCATGGGTTCGATTCCCAGGGAAAGCAAGAACTGATTAAAATGTCAGTGTGTTTCTTTAATGCAATGCAAGTCACTTTGGATAAAAAAAGTGTTTTTGTTGCGTGACAAAATGCTACCTTCCTGGCTTTTTATGTCGTGTTGTGTAGCTATGAGCTAATATGAGCTAATAATCAATGAAAACTCTTTCTATTCCAGGTAGCATTTTGTTATTTTGTTTTTCTATTCCAGGTAGGGAAGTTCCATTCATTTTGGGATTTGGTTTGTTCAAATTTTTATTTTCTGGACTTTTATTTATTTGCGTAATCTGTTTAGCAGTAACTGTTACCCACCTCACATAATAACAGAATATTTATAAATATATGTGCTTATACATTTAGAGTTAAAAAAATCTGATGTTGAAAAAAAATGTATATAAATATAAAATTTATTTTTTTCAGTCTAGATATATCTTATTTTTAGTTTTATTTGGTGTGTGTAATTATATGTTTGAGTTTTAGGGAGCCGTCCTTATTAAGATCTTAATTAGTTCAAAAGATATTGGTCTTTAAATAACTTCAGTCTAGTTAGACTTATTATGTTTGTAGCTGGTGGTGAATTGAACTTCTATTTTTGAAATATATTTGCTTGATTGCACTGGCCCTTAATTACTTTACATAGTTTGCTAGCAGCAGTTACAAAGAAGTTCTTCCAAAGATGGCTCTTGGTATTTGTGATCTATACAAACCAATACACATCTTTTATTTGATGATGCTGTTCTGGTGGCCCAACACTTTTCTAAAATGCTTTAAGTTGGTTTTGTCCATTAATTGGTCACTATTTAATTTAAGATTTACACAAATGCTTGCATCTTTTCAAACCTTTTAAAGCAGGTGTTACTTGTCTGACCTCTTTAGAATGATAAGGGCCAGTGTCCGGCTGATGTTGTTCCAGAGCCTCTGGATATGCCTCTGGAAGTCGCTGACGCTGCAGTCCAGGTTAAAGAGCTGCGCTCACTGCTGCAGGAGGTCCTCCCCAGGCCCGACGCTCCTCTCCCTCTCCTGCCTGCCAGACCTCTGGGTCTCCTCTCGGATAAAGCTCGTACCCAGCTTTCAAGTATGGGCCTTCACCTTGGAGACAAAGTTGTCATCGCTGGTCAAAAGGTACTGCAAACGTTCTGCATTGAATGGCCCATATAAAGAGCACAGTAGTGTTTATGGGACATTCAGTGGCCTCAAAAAGTTATTGGATGCTTTTGGACATTCAAGTCATGCTCAATTTAATTAATGTCAATCAATCAATCAATACTTATTTATTTTTTGTATTTTGTATTTCATATATATATATTTAAAAGTGATTTATTTAGATAACATATTTTTAATTGTTGTCGAGACAAAAGGTTTTGCATTTTTTTTATCTTGAGGGGACATTTTGAGTCCCTCTAAGGAAAACAAGCTAATAAAAAAAAAAAAGTAATATAAAGTTTGTCTAGTTTAAAAAGCATGTCTATAGAAAGTCCGTAGAAAACATAAACAACCCCCAAATTGTGCATCTGTATATGTGTGTGTTCTCTTGTATATGTTGTTTATGGGGACACAATGACATGGATTGTCTTGCATCTTCATAAAACAAATGGATTGAATAAAAAAGGTTTCAAAAAATGAAGGACATTTTCTGTGATGGGTAGGGTTAGTGCAAGCAGATAAAAAATACAGTTTGTACAGTATAAAAGTCATTACGCCTGTGAATAGTGCCTGTAAACCACTTAATGTTAGTAGTGTGTGTGTGTATATGTGTGGAGAAAATGTACTCTGCCTTAAAAATCAAGGAAATGTTTGCTCTTGCTGGTCCTCACATCAAATATAAAGTCAGGGGTTACAGATGCTAGTGTTTGAACATAACAGATTTGCTGTGATTGATATTGATTGAAGCCGTTGAGAAATCAGATTGAATAGAAACAGGTGCACCCCCACACAGTGTTCTGCAGGATGAGTTAATTCATGCACTGCTCCTAGCAAAGAACTAAAATGTCAGTGAACGCTATTTTAAAGCTGACACACGGTCTGTCCTAAATGCCCACTGTGACATCATCAGTAATGGCCAGGGACTCAAAACCATTTGCGGTGGGTACGGATAATAGCGGGTCAGAAAACTGTAAGAGCTGAGACCAAAGTGCCTGCTCATCTGCTTTCTCCTTGTAGAAATGATTCCTTTACTTTTTTTTTACCTGCTCTCACACTCACATACCTAGACTCCAAATGATCCATTAATGAAATCCTCTGCCACATTGGGACTAAAGTGAGCAGAGTGCCTGAAATCGGCAGATTGGCTAATCAAAACCCCATTATCTTCACGGATCCTTGACGCCGCTGGCTTTCTTTGATCCCCATTTTACATGTAACATTATTTTTATCCAAGCTCATTTGCCTGTTTATGAATGTCTGCGCATAAGAAAACAGGCTTGGCTCGGTCGAACGGGCCTGAATATGTGCCGCTCTGTGCTTGTTTGTTTCTGGAATAAAGAAGTAATCACTTTTCATTGCCCTCCGGAGTACAGAGCAAGATAAAGAGAGCATGAAAAGGGTCTATTGAGCATGTATTATCACCTCGGCGGCCCACGCGGCCAGAACACTATTTCTCACACTGTCCCCACAGAGCCTCCCCTCTGTTTAGTGCTGTTTCTGCAGGATGCGCTTGTGGTCCTGTGATGAAATGCAGTAAGGTAATGTGTAAATCTTAGTTTACTCCACCCTCTGGTTTGGTTTGTTAGGTGGGGACTCTGCGGTTTTGCGGCAGCACTGAGTTTGCTGGAGGTCTTTGGGCTGGCGTGGAGCTTCACCAACCCGTGGGCAAGAATGATGGATCAGTAGCTGGCGTCCAGTACTTCACCTGCCCCATTAAACATGGTAAGAGTTTGTGTACGTGCCTTCATCTTATTATAATTACTTGCAAAGAGTTAACGAGTGTAAGGTTTTCCAACGAGCAAATCCACAATTAGAATGAGTCCATCGTGCCTTGTTACCACTGTGCAGGCTGGTGGTGGTAGTGTAATGGTGTGGGGATGTTTTCTTGGCACACTTTAGGCCCCTTAGTGCCAATTGGGCATCGTTTAAATGCCACGGCCTACCTGTGCATTGCTTCTGACCATGTCCATCCCTTCATGACCACCATGTACCCATCCTCTGATCTACTTCCAGCAGGATAATGCACCATGTCACAAAGCTCAAATAATTTCAGATTGGTTTCTTGAACATGACAATGAGTTCACGGCACTAAAATGGCCCCACAGTCACCAGATCTCAACCCAATAGAGCATCTTTGGGATGTAGTGGAACAGGAGCTTTTATCTCATCCCAAGCTTATTATAATTGCTTGCAACGAGTTAGCGAGTGTAAGGTTTTGCAACGAGCAAATCCAGTCACAACACAATGAGAACGAGTCATGTCTGTTCCATGTTAATCAGAATTGTTGTCTTATCCAGCTAATCAGACTGACACATTTAATACTGTCATATGTGAACCCAACTAGATAATTGTTGAGCATTATGTTTACTAACTAGCTAACTAGGAGCAACATGTGTAAAGGTCAAGCAATAAATCATGTTTTTTTGAGTTTCCGTCACAATTGTGAGGTGAGGAAGTGAGGTATGATGATATTTGAGCGTAAACAAGTAATTAGTGAGCATAATGTTGACTAACTAGTTGTGCCACTAGAGTGCCAAGGAATGATGACTTTTGTGTTTATTTTTGTTTTCGTGTTAATCAGCCACAAATGACAGTTGTGATATGACCCTATTCAAGCACAACTAGCTAACTAGTTAGCAGAATGTTCACTAACTAGCTTACCAGGGTAATCAGGCCACATCTCTTCATCACCAGCTACGACTTTGACGAGTATGTTACCACAATATTTGAGCATTACAAGCTAACTATTACATCTAATATTTACTTACTAGTTAACCGAAGGCAACACGATAGAGCACCAAGGAATCATTTATTTTTTGTCTTAACCAGTCAAAGCATGTGGTATGAAGATATATATACAGTGGAGTTCATTTATCTCGACTCACGGTTAACTCGCCAATCCTATTATGTCAACGTTTTTGAAGTGGAACTGCCAAACTCCCTATTTGTCTTAGCATTTACATTTCGGTAATGTCGATTCTTTTATGTCGTCGAACCGTGACTAATGAGCGTAGCTAGTTCACGTTTGTCAGTGTCAGCTCTGTCAGTGATGCTTCTCACAGCACCGCGAGTTTGAGGCTTAGATGAACACACACACACAAACACACACACCTGCTTCTGTTCTGACGTGTGCTCTGCTCAGCGCCACTGCGGATTGAAGAACCAGGTTGTTAAAAGACGGGACGAAGCCGAATTTGTTGAGAAAGCACATTAGACAGGCAGAACGCAAGAAAGTATGCAATCTAGTACAGCGTGGTGACCTCACAAATATATTATGACTGTTTACGCTGTGAGTGAAATTGTGTTTGGAATGTTGGAGAATATAATTAAAGGTTTGTGTCGAGAATTAAAGGTGTTTTTATTGTATACTGGTAAATCTCTGCTGTTAGTTGGTGCACATATGCCTTTTGTTGTTAGCAAACATATACAGTGTATGTACATTTTTATAGCATGCCGATCAATTCATCAAATAAATCGCCATATTGGCTGTTGGTTATCTCGATGCTTTTTTGCAAACCCGAGGCCGTCAACATAACTGGATTCCACTGTATAAGCATAACTAGCTAACTAGTAATCGCGTAATTTTACTAAACAGCTAACCAGGCTCTGCAAGTCTTGTTTCTTCCAAAACCAAAGAGCTTTGACAAGTGAAGGTAACCAGTAGGTAACCAGAGGTAAAGTAGGAGGTTAAGTAGGTTAAGTAGGTAACCAGATAAAATTGTATTAAACGTCAAGCATCAAGCTCTTCTACATAGCTAGATATGACATCGTTGAGCATAACTAGTGGCTTGCGATTGTAATTTTTACTATGTATGTTTCTTTAATTATAAAAGCAGCTTGCTAACCAGTAGCAATAAATGAACTCTTTCATGCTGATTGTTTTTTCAGCTACGACATCCGTTATAGGATGACACTTCATCGGTCACATACTTGATAATATCGTATATCGTTATATAGACTGATCGGTTCTCTCAAAATGTTACAATGATTCTTAAATTTCTTCATTGTTTTTGTGGCACACTTCCAGACAAAAGTTTGCTACATGTTTAACACAATTATGATTTTGACACATTGCATTATATGGAATATATGAGGTAGTAGGCGATACAAACCCTTTTTTATCTTTTCTTTGGCCATTTTTCATTAAAGCATTGGCAGTTTTTATATTTTTCAATTCTTTCTCTGCTTACAATACGGGTCTTGCTTTCTTGTCTGTTCTCAGTGGCAAACAAAATGATTTCTCTCTGACCCTCTCCAGGAATCTTCGCTCCCCTTTCTAAAGTCAGCAAACTCTCGGAACGAAGAAAAAACAGCTCCGCTCCAGTCCCCCACCCTAGACGGATTGACTTGGCGCGGGTCACATCCAAGGTCAACACAGGTACATTTCTCACTGACCCGGTTGCTTAATGATCCTCTTTACAGCTCACAAACCGAATGTCAGGAGGAACCCAGCGGCTAGAACAGACTCAAAGCTAATTACCATCCCAGCGGACCGGCTTGATAAATAAACTTACACAAATGTGAACAGTGATAGTGGTGATAGAGCAGTTGGTGTTACCGCTGTATTCTGTCCCCTTTGGGGTTTTAGAGACAATAAAAAACCATGTGAGCTCTGAAGAAATAGAGCAATCATTTAGGGAGCTAATGTCACTTGTGCTCCATTACAGTGTTCACCCCAGGGGCCGTTTATACAGACGTGACACCCACCGATGTGTGGAGTGAATCACTCTAACATGCATAAACTATGTTTTTGCCATACATACGCATGAAAGAGGACCAATGACTCATTTCAATTCTTCAATTATCATCCATGACAGGCAACCCAGAGGGATATTATACAAGGACGTTAACATTTACAGAATTTGACATGATCTGTTGTGAAAAGCTATACTTGCTCTAACATATTTTAGCATAAGTATTTTTCTAATTCCTTTATGGTATTGTTGTGAACTTTGTAATTAACCACATGGAATATTCATACTTTAAAAAAAAGGGCTGTGGCGAGGTTTGCTAGAGAAACAAGATCATTGAATTATTCACTTAACCAATTTTTTCAAAAATATTTGTTCATCTACTTACTGTGTTGCGCAGAGACATGCAGTGTTTGGAACTTTTTTGCTGGCAGAAGAAACATTGACAATAGGGTCTAAAATAAAGGTTACACGGTATTTTATTTAAACTGAACTCTTTTAAAAATCAAACTTGAAGTCGTGCTTTGCTTTGAATTTCTGTGAGCGAATCAAAGTCGTGCTGATTTTCAGAACAACATTTCTTGCTCATATTTATCATTTACAAACATAGTGAAAAAAAAAAAATATATATATATATATATTCTTTTTTTTTACATATTATCATAGTTTGGCCTACACTACAGGACCTTTTGTAATTAACTAGTGAATGACAGTATATAATTGCTAATATAAATATCGAAAAAGCTAATTTAATCATGACCAGTTGTCTGACATATATCTGAGTTTGATGAGAAAGAAAAAAGGATACATTGCATCAACTACTGACAAATATATCTCCAAACACAGCTAAGGGCATCGGTTGTATGTACGGTATACATAACACACCTAAATATCCTATAAAATTCCTGTAACAGCCGAGACTGTAGTTTCCCATAATATGTGTCTGTAGAGAGAGATCGTGTTCCCACACAGGCTTTCATTAGTGCACTAATGCTGACGAACAGCAGATCCTCTCATCACCTCTGTTACACTAGAGACCTGCCCTTGCTCTGTCGGTGTGGCCTGATGAGTGTTGGGGTTCCACTCCAGATTGGTTTAAATTTGTTGATCTGCTTTCCTGGACAAGTAGTTCCACTGTGTCTTCCTCCAGGGCTCAGGTATTGTCCACTCAGACAGCTAAATGCAGACATATGGATCTCAATAGCTTTGTGTGGCAAAAACACTTTTATGAAAAGCCCTTGAGGCATTGTAATAAGAAAAATGCTTTTCCAATGTTTCTTTTATTTGTTTGTTTTCCCTTCTCTTTTTGTTTTTATCGTCTGTTAGTCGATACGTTTAGAGGCTCATGAGAATTTAGCAGCAAAGTTTGCTTAGTTCTCATAAAAAAGTTACAATTCAATGTCCTAATACAATTCTTAATGTCCTAAGAAGAAGAAGAAAAAAAAGAATGAAAACAATCCTAGTATTATTACTATCACTACAATTGTTGTCTTAATGTAGTCGATTGTATTGTTGTAATTCAGACACTGGAGGGTTTTCCAGCATGCACTGCCTTTTTGGGCCTGAGGTGGGCCTGAGGACAGCAAGGGCCAACCTGTCACATGGCATCAGGAAGGCTAAGAGACAGTACTCCAGGAGGATAGCCCATCGTTTCAGCGACAGCAGAGACACAAGGAGCCTGTGGCAGGGGATTCAGACCCTCACGGACTACAAACCCCCTGCACGGACGTGTGACAGCTCCACACCCCTTCTAAATGAGCTGAACACTTTCTTCGCTCGCTTTGAAGCACACAACAGCACCACTGCACAGAAGTCACCACCTCCTCCCGATGACCAGATGTTGTCACTGCCCAGGGACAGCGTGAGAAGATCCCTCAGCAGGGTCAACGCACGCAAAGCTCCAGGTCCTGACAACATTCCTGGACGTGTATTGAGGGACTGTGCAGAGGAACTCACCGATGTCTTCACAGACATCTTCAACATCTCACTGAGTCAAGCTGTTGTCCCCACCTGCTTCAAAGCGACCACCATCATTCCAGTCCCAAAGAATTCATCTCCATCCGGCTTCAATGACTACCGCCCAGTCGCACTTACCCCCATCCTTATGAAGTGCTTTGAGCGGCTAGTCATGCACCACATTAAATCTGTCCTCCCCCCCTCCCTGGACCCCTACCAATTTGCATACCGGTCAAAACGCTCGACCGATGATGCCATCACCACTGCCATCCACTCAGCACTCACGCACCTGGACAATAAAGACACTTATGTCAGAATGCTGTTCATAGACTTTAGTTCAGCATTCAATACAATCATCCCCCAACAGCTCACTCACAAACTGTCTCAGCTGGGACTCAGCACTTCGCTGTGCAACTGGTTGCTGGACTTCCTGACAGGAAGACCTCAGGCAGTACGGGTCGGCAGCAACACTTCCAGCACCATCATCATGAACACTGGAACCCCTCAGGGTTGTGTGTTGAGCCCACTCCTCTTCACTCTGCTTACACACGACTGCACACCCACACACAACAGCAATTTAATAATCAAATTTGCGGACGACACGACTGTAGTTGGTCTCATTAGCAACGGCGATGAGACTAACTTCAGGAGTGAGGTGAGCCGCCTGGCCAGGTGGTGCGGCGACAACAATCTCTCTCTGAACGTGAAGAAGACGAAGGAGATTGTTGTTGACTTCAGAAGAAGGGACACCCAGCATGCTCCTCTGACTATCAACGGTGCGACCGTGGAAAGGGTGAGGAGTACCAAATTTCTGGGTGTTCATATCACGGAAGACCTCTCCTGGACCACCAACACCACAGCACTGATTAAGAAATCGCAGCAGCGACTATACTTCCTCCGTAAGCTGAGAAGAGCCGGAGCCTCAGCCCCCATCATGCGCACCTTCTACAGAGGCACCATTGAGAGCATTCTGACCAGCTGCATCACTGTGTGGTACGGCGCCTGCAACGCATCCTGCCGCAAGGCACTGCAGCGCATCGTGAGAGCAGCTGAGAAGATCGTTGGTGTCTCTCTCCCACCCCTCCGGGACATCTATAACACCCGCCTCTCCCGAAAAGCCCTTGCTATTGCTAGGGACCCCACCCACCCATCCCACAGCCTCTTCAGTCTGCTGCCATCAGGGAGGAGACTACGCAGTCTCCAGGCACGGACCAACAGACTGAAGGACAGCTTCATACCCCAAGCTGTCAGGGCATTGAACTCTCTCCCGACTCTGCCACCTCTCCCGTCTTCTGCACCAAGGACCTGATCTCTGAATCCCCCCCCCCCACCCCCTACCCACCATCAGTTATTCTCTTATTCATCCACCTCATTATGTTGTCCTTGCATTTCTCTCCTATTACATTTGCACTGCCTTAATTTGTAATTTGCACTATTACTATTTACTATTGTTTGCACTATTTGCCATCGCCACTTTACCTCCATAACTCACTTTATCCATCTAGTTTAATTTTATTGTATTTATCTTCATCTTCTGTTGTTGTTGTTGTTGTTACTGTTACTGTTAAATTATTGTTGTTGTTAACTGTATTCGCCTTGGGTCTGAGAGTCGTCTTGGCCATGCAGGTCATTTTTGACCAGTCTTTTTCTTATGGTGGCGTCATGAACATTGACCTTAACTGAGGTAAGTGAGGCCTGCAGTTTTTTGGATGTTGCTGTTGTTGGGTCTTTTTTGACCTCTTGGATGAGTCATTGCTGTGCTTTTGGGGCTATTTTTGTTGGCCGGCCACTCCTGGGAAGGTTCACCACTGTTCCATGGTTTCACCATTTGAGGATAATGGCTCTCACTGTAGTTTTGTGAGAAATGATTGAGAAAAGGTGTGGCAGTGTTCAGGCCTGGGTGTGGCTAGAGGAATTGAACTCAGGTGTCATAAACCTCATTTAAGTTTTGTTTTCACACAGGGGCTTGTAGGTTTTGATTTTTTTTCCCACTTAATAACAACTTTCATTTAAAAACTGCATTTTGTTTTACTTGTGTTATCTTTGACTAATATTTGAATTTGCTTTTATGATTTGAAACATTCAAGTGTGACAAACATGCAAAGAAAATAAGAAATCAGGAAGGGGACAAACACTTTTTCACACTGTAGTTTTTTAATATTTTGAATTAGTTTGTATATTTTAATAATTTTACTATTGTATGTTTTTTTCATTTTTAATAGATAATGCGTTTTAAGTAAGAAAAATATGCTTTAGGTTTAGTTAACTTTAGTTGAACTAAAGTTCATTATTAGTTATATTTATTGCTGGTAGATTGTTATTTTTGAAAGGAGAAAACTATAATGAGTAATGTCATGGGATTCACATTAAAACCACTATTATTATCCACATGTTTGTGAATATGTAATCACTTTTTGTATTTTAATTTATTAGCTTAATTTCTGGCATGGAGTTGTGAGACCTTGATATAATTATCACATCTTTTCAAAGAGGCACAATGATATTATAAACAGCTTTTTTATACCCACCCACTGTTTTCTATCCCTAAACATCTTTATCATGTGTTTCTCTATCGCTGCACCTTTTTCCTTTCTTCATTTTGGTATGGAGGACTCAGGGTTGAGTCACACTGGCCACATTAAGACTTATACGCACATCCAAGGAAGGAGACAGAAACCATGCTCTCTAGGGCACTTGAGTCAACTATGACGCACATTCTAACACACAATTACCAAAATGTCTCAGCCTTGCACCTCCAACGTGATCACAATAACCACATCCAAGCAACACATTGTTTTTCTAACAACACTTTAATGATGTCAGTATCCTCTCAGCCACCGCAGAAGAAACGGTGGCACCATGTTGTCCTCTAATCAGTGCCGTTTCAAGGTGTTTTTTCTCTCTCTTCTATTCCTGAGGTGATTTGAATAGTGGACTGTGGTGGATTTCTCTGTTCCCTGTTGATTGATTGTCCAATAAAGCCAAGCTTAATGAGCAGTCCTCACATCGGTCTGAACAAGCTAGCAGTAATTTGTCATGAAAAAGAATGAGGGGATAGAAGCAATGCATTTGTTACTGCTTTAAAGGGATAGTTCACCAAAAAATGAAAATTCTGTCATTTAATGCAAACCCATAAGACTTTCATACATCTTCGGAACACAAATGAAGAATTTTTTTTCAAGAAATCTGAGAGATGTCTGTCCCGTCATTAACAGCTATGCATCTACCACTTCCAAAAGTTCATAAAGAGATCCATATGAATTGAGCGGTTTAGTGCAAATGTTCTAAAGAGGCACGATCGCTTTATATGATGAACGGATTGAACGTTCATCAATGCGCGCATCAGTTGTCAAGCATGTTCCCTTAATATGCAAGAACCAATGAGATTCATTCTCTCTTTACGCAGCCCATTTGAGCTTCTGCAAGAGATTTATTCTTGTACATCAAGGAGGTTCGGTTCACCTCCCTCCCCCCAAAAAAAAAAAATGGGTCCATGTATTTCAGTTTAGACCTAGTTCACATTAAAGTCGCTGTAAAAGTCCAACCACATAATTTGCAAGCTGAGAAAACTTTGTTTTATATTTTATTGAAATGGTGTTTTGTTGATTTCAGAATGATAAAAGGCTATTTCTTTGAGCAATGCGATCCATAAAGACAGATGATGAGACTATAGCGCGGGTTTAATGCTTTTGCTTTAGGGTGGGCCATAAATGTTTTGGGTGGGCTGCATAAGAATGGCTTACATAAGATGTGCTGTGAATGTTTTACTCTCATTTTTAGCATCTTTAAAACATTCCACGTACCACATTTAAATGAACTAAACCAGATTTCATGGACTCTTATGATTCATTTGCATCTTGCTACTTGTGGTTCTTAAGGATTTATTTTGTCTTGCACATCACACAATATTTATGCAAGCTTTATGTTTTAATGGTGCCGACATTGCTTGTCCTCAAGATTTAGCATGTCGGTTTTAATTAGGACTTCTCAAAGTGAAAGTCAATTGTATGCATACGCAACATATGTATTTGTTGAGAATGAATATGTTGTTAATTTAATTCAGCAAGTCTGAGATTGTATGGGGAACTAAACATGTTTGTCTGCATGATTCATTTTTCCAAACAACTGCCATACTTTATTCTTTTAATATTCACCTGTAGTGTCTCAGTTTTCCCAGATGATTCCTGATTTTTAAGCCGTTTAAAAAAAACACATATTTGCCAAAACACATATCTATATAAGAATGAAGTTTCAGTAAGTTATCTTTTCTGTCCACTTATTTGAAATAGTTATTTTAGTATTTAATTTTGTTATATTGCATAAATATTAATTTGTGGAAGATTTTTTTTTTTCAGATTATTATTATGTGTAACTTTTAGTTCTGGTAATTCATACATATAAACATTTAATACGCCTTTTATCATATTGCTTTTTCCATTTTAGAAAAGCATCAATTCACATGAGTCAGTGTGTTTTAGATAATTACTTGATTAATTGAAAAAATAATCGACTGATTAGGCTATTATTAAAATAATCATTACATTTACATTTGTGCATTTGGCAGATGCTTTTATCCAAAGCGACTTCAATTGCATTCAAGAAACACATTGACATTCTAATCAGTTCTTGCTTTCCCTGGGAATTGAACCCATGACCTTGGCGTTGCAAGCACTAATGCTCTACTGTTTGAGCTACTGGAAAGCATTAGTGACAATCGTGTAGTTACGTTGTTATGCCACTGTTATCACAGTGTTTCCTCTGCTTTTGTAATATCTGCCTGTTTATGCAATATTGCAGTGTTAATATTGAACTGTTTCTAATGTTTGTAAAGGTCAGAGATGACACCATCTTGGTTGTTATGGTGTGCTCACTGTGCATATATTAGCATTTTAAGGGCTCCTCGGGGACTGTGTGTCGTAACACTCCAGTGGATGCTGCATCTTTGAGTGGGTCTTGTGTACAGTACTAATGATTCCACTGCTTTTGTTTTTGTGCTGTCGGACATGATGTACATTACCTGTTTTACATGCTTCATACAATTCTGGACAACTGTTGCCTCAAAACTAGTACTTTTATGTAAGGATTTGTAAATAGCAACTCAAAATGTAATTGCATAAGCCAAGACTATATCAAATAGCATTTGCGAACAGACATTTTTCTCAAAGATGACATTCCCTTTTTGCCTTGCATTTAACCATTTCTGCCCAAATTCAATTTTGTAGATATTGTTGGGCAGGTTCACATTAAAGAGCACAGTTGGGTACAATAGGGTTCACCTCAAGGCAAAAGCGCTTTTTACTACTCCCGTAGTGTACCGTTGCAGGAACATGTTTTTTTACTAAACATTGATGGATCAAACCATAAATCATGAACGTGGCTTGAGGTGAAGAGGATGACCTTTCACTCCCACAGCCAGTAAATGCAGCTTTTACTCTGTTGTACTTTATCTAAAGGTGAAGTTAATGACCTTAAAGGGACAGTAAGTGATTTTTTTTTTTAAAGGCGACCCAAACAAACATGCACCTCTCATCATTGCTCCTCCCCCAAGATTGATAAACGCATAACGCAAGACATTTACACTTACGCATTTGGAAGATGGTTTTATCCGAAGCGACTTACATTACGTTCAAGATACACATTGATATTTTAATTCATTCTTGCTTTCCCTGGGAATCGAACCCATGACCCTGCCGTTGCAAGTGCTACACTCTGCTGTTTGAGCTACAGGAAAGCAAGAGTGGATGTCTCTTTATCACAGCAAAATAATGTTTGACGAAGATGATGAATAAAGAACCCAAAAATGTACATGAAAATAGTTTAGTGCACCTTTAACTATAGTCCGCTTTGCTAATGACTGGCAACCAGAAAAAGAGCAAAGGCTTTTTGTCATTTTCAACACTATATTGCTTGTTTTTGCGGCTTGTTTCGTTAAAAATGAACTAAATAATATCCCTTTAAGTTTATGAAGTCTCCTTTAAGTCTTGCAAGAACGGTATAAAGAGTATGTCCTCGAATTTGTATTATTTATTCCTCCAACACCACATGCCACATCATAAATGAGGGTGGTCCAACACTTTGGGTTTAGATAAAAATGTTGGACTTTTGAACACCAGACTGTGTCTATTCCAGAATTCTTGGCTCTAGCTTATCAATTAGCCTCTTAACTTGTTTCTTTAATGAACTCTTTAGCCCATGACGGTCTGTGAATATGATGGCTTAACGAGAGGCCTCATTCCAAACTGCTCTCCTAGAGCTAGAAGGTTAAAGCTGCTGCTCTCATGTGGCCTATTTCCTGGTCCTTTAAGTGCTGTAGATAAAGTTTGTAGGTCTTGTTAGATGTCTGCGGTGCTGTGCCAAGGCTTGGGCACTTCTCCATGGTTCCGCAAAATTAACATTTGGCTGGAACTCAGACAAGCATCAACGAATACATTTGAAAGTTCTGGATTGCTAAAATAATTAAATAAAGTGACTGATACATTTCTGGTTTATTAATGGTAATTTTGTGTTTATTATTAGTATTTATTGTAAAGGCAACATATAGGAACAAACCTCTTACCCTACGGTGTGTGTTAAAGTTTAGTGTGAATCTCGTCCGGTGGACACATGGGTTAAAACTTAAATAAAATCACACTGCTTATTGAGGAGATGTAAAAATTTGCAAATTAATCAGTTTTCCAGCATCTTTTGCATATTTGAACCAGCAGTGACTTTATCATTTTGAGATCCATCTTTTTAAGCTGAGGACTATTTAAAAAGGTTTAAATATTTGCTAATTCTCCAGAAGGAAACACAAAAAGAGCCAGGGATAAAAACTTTTGAACACTATGAAGAGGCCTGGTTCTTTACCTCTGTCGATACTCGCTGCATTTCCCCAGTCCGGTGATTTTTCCTCCTGTTCGCAGTGTTTGACCACTCACTTTGTGCCAGTCAGTTGCAGAGTTTCACAGATAGCAGAAAACAATCAGCGACGCAGACAATTTTTCTCCTCTTCTCTTCTGCCTCTCTGTCTGCCCATTGTTTGATCCATGTGTTGGTTGTTGTAGTTCTGGCCACTCATCGAGTTCTCGGTATCAGTTCAATATTGACTCAGGCTCGTAGGATGCATCACTTGAGATTTCTCCCGCTGCTCCGTCTCGCTCAGCTTCTGCTGTTGGGACTCTCCACGGAAGGAAGCTTGTGTTCTGTTCATCTCCTTGGGCTGGTGCTGGTTGTCTCGGTGGAGGTCTGGGTTCAGTTTCAGCTCGTGCAGCTCAGCCACAGGGTAGTGATGGTGATAATGAAACAGAATAAACAGAAAAAAAAGGATTTAAAACGATAAACAGGGTTAAACCCCGAAAAAAGTTAGTAGGTGTTGGTGCATTAGGTCTTTCTAAACCCTTATTTTCTACCTCAACCTCTTTTTCTTCTTCCCCCTTCTCCCCTGGTAATTCTTTCTGCATTGTTTTTCTGCGCTCTGCTCTCTCTTTCCAGCATTTTATCGCCGGTTCACAGTCAACGCACAAATGTTTCCCATAACATTCCTTCAGAATATTTCACCTTTTTTAGCCTCATAATGCTTAAAGTTCATCTTCAGGAAAATCATGGTACTTGATTACTTCTCATACATTTTATCCCATTCACTCATTTGACGAAACACAGCTGTATCATATTTATCAATTTTACTTTGGGATTTCCCCATGACTTTTGCTTTCTCTCTCTTGTGGCGGTTGACGCATCTATATAACTCTGGACGTCTCCAGAGAGACCAATTTTACCCTGTATTGGGCAGGACGAGACTCTCTCGAATTTTACCTCTGCCTCAGCAGAAACCAATTTTACCCTGTATTGGACAGGACGAGATCTTGGCTGTTCAACATAGCCCTTTTCTCAAATTTTACGCCTGCCTCAGCAGCTCTTGCCACAGAAAACAAAAATCACAGATCTTTCCCTACCGGTATTTTATCCTTTTAAATTCACAATTTTTTTTTAAATAAACTGATTTGTCTCTTACCAGACCAAACTCCGTTGCCACTTCTGTTCTTTTCTGGTTCCAGTGGTGTGTCCCCTAGACCCCTGCGGTCGGCCCCTCTCTCTCAACCTTTGCGAGGTAGGGCTGAACCTGTTTGATCCAGGATGGCCAGTCACCGTCCGCTCCGGGTCCAGAAGACACAACCAAGGAACCCTGCTCGCAGCGCCAAATTGTGGTGGCAAAATCTTTTACTAGTTCTGAATAAGAGACAAATATCCCAATTGTAATTTAAAAAGGTTTATTTTCTCATGAGAAAAGGCCACAGTCATACAGACATTCGAGTTGCCCTGCAGAGTGTGACAAAGAAGGGAGGGCCGCTTCCGTACTTATATCTCTAGTCAAGGCTAAAGACTCCGTTGTAGTTTTCCATTCCTTATCAGGAACACATTACCTCTCTATACTACACACCATATGTGTTTTAGTTTCTACAGAATAGGAAATACCATTAATGTCACACAATAATCCATAATGTCAAGAAACAAAATATAATCATGGATAATAATGAAAACGAAAACATGTAATTTATAAAATTCCATAACACTGCTTATTGAGGAGATGTAAAAATTTGCAAATTAATCAGTTTTCCAGCATCTTTTACATATTTGAACCAGCAGTGACTTTATCATTTTGAGATCCATCTTTTCAAACTGAGGACTATTTAAAAAGGTTTAAATATTTGCTAATTCTCCAGAAGGAAACACAATGCAGTAAGAGCCAGGGATAAAAACTTTTGAACAGGATGAAGATGTACTGTTATTTTGTCTTATTTTTGTTTATATCTTTTTTTTTTTTCATTTAGCACTGCCCTTCGAAAGCAACTGCTTGTATTTACCGGAAGACAAATTAAGTACATTGATCTTGATCTTGATCTCATGATGGAAATAGATGTTATTTCCATCAAGAGGTGTGTCAATATTTGGTGAAGATGTTGTATTGTCAATGCAAGAGTCCAGCACTCTATATATAAAGTCTCATCCAGCACATCCCAAAGACTTTCAATGACTTTAAGTTCTGGACACAGAGGAACTGATTCATGTGTGAAAATGATACTTCATGCCATTCTTCCACAGTTTGAACCTGATGAATCTTCACATTGTCTTTCTGGAATATGGTCATGATGTGTCTTTATATTTATAGAAATATTATTTTTTCAGGAGCATTTTAAGTTTTGTCATTCGGCCAAAATAAATCATTAGAAATCCACCCAGTCACCCAGCATGTTGTTTAGCAGCGTTCTCATAACATTTCACGCAACCTTTAGATGATGGCAGGCATCAGACACCTGTTCTGTTTTTATAGTTATTTTTTGTTGGGGGGAAAAAGAGCTTTACTCACCCGTTTTATTGTGCTAATTATCTAATATGAGTTCTGGTCAATTGTTTAATTGGTTTGACAATTTAAAATGGCATTCATAAAGATTAAATGGATTAAATCTAGTGTTAATTCATGTGCTGTTTTTCTTGCAATAATGAATTGCAGCGTAATGAACTTTTAGCGTTTTTCTCATCAAGGGACAGTCACATTTACAGAAGTGTTTACAATATTATGTGACACAAGTGACAGCAACCGTTGCTAGTACGTTGTGGGTGTGTTGAAGTTTAACTTTATGTAGAAGAGACATTTAATGGTATCTGGGAGCACTTTTTCTTGATCTATATGATTTGATTCTGTGTGACTTGTGCTTCATGCATCATTACACTATTTACAATTGACAGTGGACCTTTTTTGCCTTCAAAATGTTGCTAATGTTACCATACCTACATGCATTTTCCTTTCCAGTTATGTATATATTTTCTTAGCTCTTTGGAATTAACTGAATTTAAAGTTTATTCAAAGTCCAAGCATGACAAAACTTCAGGATATACTTAGTGCATGTCAAATTTTGTTCATAAAGCCTGCTAATATCCAATAAAATTTTCATCATTGAAAGTTTGTCATGCATTTTTTTTTCATAGGACACATGTAACCTTCTTAAACCCTTTTGCATGTAAATTTGAAAAAATCTAGCTAACCCCCCCATCATCGAGACCATAATTTTTATGTATAAATTTAGTATCACATGACTATTATTTAAACCTATATAATAATTACGTTAGCTGATCTATAACTCGATTTACAACACATCAGTTCTTCCACTTTGCAATTGTGGTATTAATTTATTTAAATCTGCAAATCCCATTGCGGCTTACTTTATTACAGTTCCACTCTGTCCTTTCTCGTCTTTGATCTGTCTGATCTGTTCTGTCTGCACAGGTCTTCTTTCACGCAGTTGTTCCACCTCCTCCTCTTCTTTGGACTCCAGACAAGCTTACAGACGACCACCAAGGCCACTACCGCGACAAAGACTGCCGCTGCGCCCATGGCAGGAACGGAGTCCTATGAACACCAGATCTACTCCTCCCCCCTCCCGTTCCCTCACCGCCACCCCACACTCTGGTAAGCTATTGTTGCAAACTCTGACCATCTACAAACTGACCATCTACAACAATTATCGTATTTTCCCGCATATAACCCGCGGGACCTGTCACAGCGGGAGACACTGCTTTTTCTTTTTCTTCTGATTCTGACTTGTGTTTGTTTTCTTGTTGTTTGAATTTCGTGCACAAGCACTGTGTGCCGAGCCTGAACAGTTATGATAATTGACGTCATGCGAGCAACATTCGAAATGTGAACTTACACAAAAAAGTTAATCAATCTATGGGTGCGGGCTATATAAGGGTGCGGGTTATATACAGGCACGGGTTATACCAGCAATTTTTGCACAGCACTCAAAAACCCACGGGCTATATGAGGGTGTGGATTATCTGCGTCTGCGGGTTATATGCACGAAAATACAATAGTATTGATTATGTATTTGTAAAACACCATAATTTTTCACGAAATCAACCCAAATGAAGGGATCGGATCCATCTTGTGTCACCCACAAGGGTAAATACTTTTCCCACAGCAAATATATGAACATGAATTAGTTGTTTGTCCCCAAAAAATAACTTTTTGATTCATTATCTCTTTGCAGTCTTATTTTGCGGTACATTATTTGCATTTTACAAAGATATCACTAAAGTAGCCATACGTAGGTTTAATGATGTTTAATGTAGTTTTCTCCTTCCACTGTTTTGGGGACCTATTATAAAAAAATCTGCAGTATGTGTAAAATGCACTTTAACTTCAAAGGTAAAAAATCCACCCACTCATTTCTTTTCATAATCCATAAACGAGCGGTTCCAGATTACCCCCTACTCTCATATAAGAGAAATTCCTCCCATGACTGCTGATGATCTGTGCTATAGCTGAGATCCCGCCCTGAGTGAGCCGTTTCTGTTTCCTCACTGTCAGAGCTGGAGATATACAATGTCTGCGCCAAAAAACATTACAAATGTTCTGTTATTCGTTCTGGATGTACCAACGAACATATGGGTCTCCACAAACTCAACTCCCAGCATCTGAGCCACTCAGGACACGTGGGTGATTTAATTTCTGCTAGATGAGTTAAATCAACTCCACAACAACTACATGCATTTGTTCACTAACCATTCAGAATCACCCATTTGCATTCTATAAGTTATAACCTCTTCCTGAGTATCTCCAGCAGTGAGAGACATTTAACGCTGAGCACCTTTACTGACATTTTTGCTGCGTTACATTATCCAATATGTGTTGTTGTTGAGTATCCAAAGCATGAGCTGTAAAGGCTCTGCCCTCTTCTGGAAATTGGGCTGGATGAGCAAATCAGCAACTCATTTGCATTTAAAGGGGCGCATTTTTGCACAAATCCAAATAGGGCCTGTGGGGTATTTTGAGCTGACTTAACAGGCACTTTCTTGGCCCAACAGAGACTTTTGTATTACATCTTATGAAAAGGGGCATAATAGTTCCTCTTTAAGATGCTTTTTTCCCCATCAGGAATTGCTCCCAGCAGGACTCCTTCCACCAGCAGCCCAGCATATGAGAGCTCAGAGGTCCATTTAGGGGAGCGTGTATTGGTGGTGGGACAAAGGACAGGGATTGTCCGGTTTTACGGGAAGACCAGTTTTGCTCCAGGTATGGCACTTTTGCCTTTCTAACAACCTCTCGCAATGTACGATAACTCAGGAAAATGCGCTGCGGTTCGAGTTAATTGCACATTTAGAGATATTCATTGGTTACTCCTTTGCTAATGTACTTGGATCCCTCTCCTTTATATAACCTCTGGATGAATTAAAGCCATTTTTCAGTAACAGCATAAATGTTTCAAGATGTCTAATATCGCACAATGGAGAGAGAAATATTTTATAAAACACTAAGGCCAGCCACTCAAATTCACTTAATGCGCACTTTACCTGTCATTCTGGTGGGACTTTATGTCTGCTACTCTGCTAGGTCTTTAGGTTGAATGCAGCTGTTTTTAAATGCATACTGGATAAAGGTTATCCGCTTAGTGGAACTGGCACTTAGGTGAGCTCTTCAGCACTGTTTAGTTAGTCATTGTATTTACTGCAAT
The DNA here is from genome assembly GCA_037043235.1 of Rhodeus uyekii. Lineage (NCBI taxonomy): Eukaryota > Metazoa > Chordata > Actinopteri > Cypriniformes > Acheilognathidae > Rhodeus > Rhodeus uyekii. Next base: position 2,727,232 of record JAWRVZ010000088.1, read on the forward strand.
ACATTGGATATTTTGCAATGTATGATTTCAGGGACACTCATTCATTATGTTCCAAGAGTCTTCAGCTACTTTCTTTTAGGGCTCAGAACACAAATGCTACACAAATGACAGCAAACCCCTAATCAGGTTCAGTGGTTCACTTTACATTGTCACTTTACGAGCAATGTGAACAATTGAGATACATGGGTTTAATACTTGAAGCTGGAAGACCAGCTCAATACTAATCAAGGATTGATTTTTGTCATCGATTTGTATTTTATTGAATAAGCCAATGTGCTATTTTGCTCATGAGCCAACGCTCGCTGTATTAACTGTTGTGGATTGTGTTTTTTGTCAAGAATTGTTGATTAAATGCATTTAATATAATGTGATTCAATATTTGTGCCTGGATGCTGCAGGTTCATAGTTTGGAAAACAAGAATTGCTGAACTATTGCCATAAAAAACCTTAAAACGCTCGCTCTAGTCCACTAATTAATGACCAATGATTGCTGTTGAACTCGGCTCTGACTCTGTTTTGTGTGGAGAGCACTTTCATGCAGCAGGCAGCATAGTAATTTCATCAGAATCAATTGGAAAAGCTAAAAACAGATTTGGAGAGAAGTCTGGGATGGCTTACTACAGCACATGTTATATTGGCTAATGTTTAATTATATGCACAGAAGGGACAGCATATAATAAGATACTTATATATATACTGTACATAATTATGAGCACCCATGGTAAACATTCACAAAGAAGCCTGTGAAAATAAATCTGCATTGTTAATCCTTTTGTTCCGAGGTTGGCTTCGTAAGTCGATCTTTTCGTAAATCGGTCAGGCTTTTACATATAAATTGCCTAATTCGTTCCAACCCCTACGAAAACACCACATTTAGCATTGGATGAAGTGCATCCCAGCTTCATACTTCTCAATTATCTCCCTTTTCTTCTCCATGGAGAGCATCCTCTTCTTCCCTTTCACTTCAGATCTCACTGTCAACTGCGGTGCGGAGAGATCTTCCTGTCAGCGGAGAAGGGGATTCACAGCAGCACTCTCTGCTGACAGGGAAGAGTAGGAGAGCAATATGTGCATTCAGAAAATCTCCAAAAGTTGCCAATAACTCCAGATAAAGTCGCTAGATTTGTCGCTAGGCGCTTTTGCGAAAAATTGTCGCTGGAGTGGTCTGAAAACTCGCTAAATATAGCGACAAAGTCGCAAAGTTGGCAACACTGAACGCCGCTACGCAGATGCTGGTTGGGAGCGATTCTGACCAATAGGAGAGCAGGATGCTGCAGCGAAAGCTAGCGTCCGAGCCGGGAGACAGCCAATGGGAGAGCGGGACGATTGGTGCGAGTTTACGGGTCAGTGGCGTGCGAATTTCAAAACAAAACTCGGAAATCATCGCCTCGGCCCGAGATTTAGTTTTTCGCATCTCGATAATTTTGTCGTTACTCGGGCGAAAAAAAATCCGAAATCTTTTATCGTACATCAAACTTTTCGTACGTAGAGCGTTTCGTAAGTCGAGGTTCTACTGTACTTTTTGCTGCCTATTTTTGCCAAGACAACAGCTCTAAATCTTCTGTAATTCCTGATTCCTCCAGACAGAATCTTAACGTTGATGTCTCAACAATTACAGACTGGCGTGCAAAACTCCTGAACGTTTTGGAAAGAGTCTATGTACTGAACCATCCCCTTTTGGGGTTTGTCTTGCTGTTGTCTCTGCTGTGCACCTGTTGTCACTTTCATTTCCATCAAAGCAAGGGAAACTTTGTTTTGTGCAGTGTATTTCAGGCAGAATGAAAAAAGTGATGCTTCTAAGTGTGACCATCATTATACTTCTATAATGAAACACATGTAGCATGAAGCTTGACAACCTTTTCACCTGAATGCATGCCAGGGGTCAATAGTCACTTATAAAGGCTTTGGACTTGTTGAATGATGTCTAATGCCTCTTGAACATTGGATTTCCTCATTTGCTCTTAAACTTTTCTGCTGGAAAAGAAGTGAACTTAAGCGCCCTCACTTCAACGAGACGGTAATGACTTTCTATTCATGTTTTTTTGTTCAAGAACCTGGATCTTATCCGTGCCGTTTTATCAATGGGGTACCCTAAGGTGAAATCCTTCTTCTCATTGTGCCCCTTACATCTGCTGTTCATACATTCATAGAATAACACTCAACCTGTGCTTTGTGTAGTAAAAAGCAACTGTTTGCTTATCAATGCATTACAAAGCTTTCGGAAGGAATAACTGGATTTACTAAAATCTCAGGATTTGGTATTTGCTTGTTTAGGCTCAAGCTGTACTGAGAGATGACAGATTGGAGATTGTTTACCAAGCTCAGGTCAGCGAGAGAACCGCTACATTTCTCAAAACGTGTGTGTGTGTGTGTGTGTGTGTGTTTGCGTCCTTGACAGGATTTTGGTTGGGGATTGAGTTGGACAAGCCTAGCGGGAAGAATGATGGATCAGTTGGAGGAGTGCGATACTTCAGCTGTCCTCCTAAACACGGAGTCTTCGCCCCACCCTCGCGAGTTCAGAGGCAAGTGTACCGTGGAGAATTTGCAGCCATAACGGCTTCTTAACCGAGTCTTATTTCTGGGGTCTTGCTGACTTTTAGCATGATTGTTTCTTTGATTGTGGGGCAGAGATTTCGACCTTTCTGTACAGAAGCATTAATAAGATTGTGCATCGACATTTGTAAGTCATTTCTGCATGAGGGACCTAACGGCCCTCACAGAAAATAACCGCCCTTCCCTTGTCCTCAAAAGACATTTACAGCCACAGCTAAAAATGCTGGATATTGTTGGCACATTTTTGGCTATTAGACTTCTGGCAGACAATCAAATTTGTGAAAAATTCTGTCGTTTTTGAAGGAGGGGTTATAAGCCTTAGAAGCCAACCTAGCATTGGCGTAGCAAGTTTTACAAACAAAACACAGACACATTTATTCATAAAATGTAGTTTATGTTTGGCTTTTACTTCTTTAATTTGACACAGAAATTGGGAAAGGAATTACTTTCTTTTCATTAAATATCCAACCTCATTTCTTTGTATTCGATTTACTTGTCTTCAGTCAGTCTTTCATTGCAACTCTTGTCTACAATCGACAGCGGTCTGCCCTCCATTTGTCCCTCTTTACTTTTTATGGCTTTTATTCCCCTGCTGGTTATTCAACAAATGATCAATGTTCGTATCGTCTCCATCTGTCATGAATCATATATTCTTAATTCAGAACTATTCACCTGTGCCATATTCCTCTCTTTCTTTGTCATTGTATTTCTGTTAAGCGTTTGATTGACTGATAAGCACATTGTTCTAGAAGCTTTCTTTCCTTCTATCTTCTTAATTAACCCGCAGGGCAGCCACAGACACACCGGCAGAAAGATCCCAACCGCTTCCTTTCATTTTGTCAAAGGCTCTTCTAAATGAAATAGCCGCTATTTATTTCTTAATGCATTTACCTCGTCTTAAAAGGATTCTCCACCCAAAAATGTAAATTCTCTCATCATTTGCTGACCATCATGCCATCCCAGATAATTTACTTTCTTCTGTGGAACACAAATAAAGATTTATTTTTTAGAAAAACTGTGATGTTAGAACATCTCTGTGAGTCCATATAATGCAAGTGGATGGAACCCGCAAAGTCGACTCCTCAAAAACCACGCAAAACGAGCACAACATCAGTGTCTTCTAAAGTGAAACAATAGGTGTATGTGAGGAAAATACTATTATTTGAAACTGTATAATCTATAAACCATCATTTCCAGTCAACTTATCAACGTATTATGCACATTCATACGTTTGTATTTTTATAAAAAGCTCACGTGACTCAAGTGTGTTATGAAGTAGCGCCGTTGCACAGGGTTAGATCACGCTTCAAAATGTGCTGATGTAGCGCTTCATGATGCTCTCAGGAACAAGTGAATGACTTTTGGCCAGAAACAATGGTTTATAATACAGTAGAACCCGGTTATGTAGACGGCCTTGGGGCTTGCAAAAAAGCGTTGAGATAACAAATCTTTTAGTTAAGCGATCGACATGCTATAAATGTATTTTATTTGTGATGTTTGTCAGAGTGTTTTCTTTTTCCTGGTTTGTACTTACACTCTTTACATGTTTGAGAAGAGTGTGCTGGTACAAAACCCATCTATAAAGCTTGTGTGACCAGTTTAATCGCCTCGAGTTTTCTTTCATTTCCATTTAACATCTGGACAGCCATTACAAGATTCATCAGTATACGATAAAAACCACCTTCGATTCTCGATACAAACCTTTAATTATATTCTCCAACATTGCAAACACAATTTCGCTCACAGCGTAAACACAATCACAACACACATAAACACATTCGCTCATAACACAGTTATTTCGCTTTGACACAGTTCTCAAAGTATTGCACACGCGGTTCAGAATCAGAGAGAGCTTTATTGCTAAGTGTGCTTGCACACACAAGGAATGTGTCTTGGTGTTGAAGCTTCCAGTGCACATATACAACACAACAAACAATAACAATACATAACATACACAGTACATGTGGTCACATGATGGGATTTTTTGTATGGAGTGGGAGAGGGGATAAAGACAATCACTGAAGAGCTAAAAACCGAGGCTTCCATCCGCAGCGCCTTCTTGTTGTTCAAACAAGAATGGTTACTATGGTTTCTTTACAAACAAAATGCTTTGTTGCTTTTTGCCTTTAACAGTCTGCTTGAAAACAAAAGCTTCTATCAGTAACGACGTCTTTGTCGATGTCAATGTATTCTGGGAATTCCTGGACAGTGATGGTGAACTCCTGTGCACCTTGCAAAATAGCATCTGTAAAGCTTGATTTTTGCGCGAGTTCTTCTGCAGCTGCACGACACTGCACCGCAAGAGTGAGTGAAGCATCATTGGAGTGAGCGACCGTATGGACCGTGATGCACGTGCAACGCGAACTCAGCGTATACGCAGTGAACTCGCTACTATCATTAGTCACGGGGATCCAGATAACTGATGTTAAGTGGCGACTTTGTCCCTCTTTTGTGCTCGAGATATCAGGGTTCGGTGACAAAAGAATCGACATAACCGATAAGAAAATGCTAAGACAATGAGGGAATTTGGAATTTCAAAAATGTCGACATAACAGGGTTGGCGAGTTAACAGAGCTTGAGATAAGTGAGTTCCACTGTACTGACATTTAGCTTCAGAAGACATTGATTCACCCACTTGGGGCATATGATTGCCGTCATGTTTTTGGCTTTGACGGTTCCATCTTTCCTTGCATTATATGGACTCAAAAAAAAAAAATTGTATTTATATTCCACAGCGCTATGAGTAATGCCAGGTTCAGGCTACACAATATCATCCCTAGTTTGACACGATCCGTGGTGGTTCTTAAACAATGGCCGTTGGGAAGCAAGAATCAACAATTGAAAAAAACATTGGAATGGAATTACCATTGTTTGTTTATGCTCGTTTCCGGATGTTTGATCGGGAAGCAACGTGTGGTCTGACACAGTGACTGTCATTACAGATAAAAAAATGGTGTATATCTGAACCCAGCATAATGATGCCGTGATTGTCATTTTTGGGTGGAGTACCTCATTCATACCAACAACGATAACAATAATTATAAACGTCTGCCACACAGCTTTCCTGTTGCTCAAACACTAAGCAAGAACTGATTAGAATGTCAATGTGTTTTTTGAATGCAAGGCAAGTCGCTTTGGATAAAAGCATCTGCCAGATGTAAAATGCCACTTTCAATGCTTGAGTTCTGGTGGATTCTGAATGGCTGTAAGTGTTTTGTTATTGTTCATCAAATGGGAAAAAAATTATTCTGAAAGTGATTAAATTATTTCATTAGTGACATTACATTAGTCATTAAAGTCGACTAGCCTGTGCAAACTCCTATTTAAGTCTGGTTCCATTCTGGTAAGAAAGGACCACACTGATGCATCAAATTATGGAAGTGAAGTGGGTCTCAAGTACCATTTCATGTTGACTTCAAAGATATTAATTTCAAACGGTGTTTGTCCATTGGAGAATCATTCCGTTTTTCTCCTCCCAGTCCAAACGTGTAAAGGTTTGTGATTTTGTTCTTCCTGCATATTTACATGTCAAATCGTTTGTGACAATTTTGACAAGCGTTTGTCAAAATAAACCCATGTGACTGTCACTATTTTGAAGGGATAAATTTGTTGCTAGACAGCTAACAGAGTATACGCAAGGGTAAAATAATGTGTCTTGACAGTTTTCTGCCAGAGCATCAGTTGTAAAAGAACAGTGGAAGAAGTAATACTGAACATTCACTTTGTTTTAACTAGCAGGATTCATGGCTCAGTGGACTGTCTGTCAGAGCTGTCCTCGTCTCGGATGAGCTACTCCTTCACAGGTGAGCCCTTCCGGTTGTCTGCTGTCTGATTCCCTCTCCTCTGTCAAATTTTTTAGGACTGAAGACAGTTTAGACATTCTCTTTTTTCATATAAAACTGTAGTTTTTCAGATATTGGGTCATTTTTCAGTGGATGTTTGTGTTTTAATAAGGAATTCGACGCACTCTCAGCACTTCCTCAGCCATTGCCACGCAGAGAGAACCAAGTCGCAAAGCTCAAGCAAGCAGGTGGGATTCATTTTAATACAACTGTATGCTTTACTTTCTTAAGTACAGTAGTACCTCAAGATACGAAAGGCTCAACTTACGAAAAATCCAAGTTACGAAAGCAAAGACGAAAAATTTTACTGCTCTACATACGAAAACTTTTCAAGATAAGAAAGGTTTCTGAAAGTCCGAGATTCGCCCCATAACAATTTTGAAACTCGCGCCGCACGCCACCATCTTAGTTATAGTAGACTCGCCACCATCCTCCTGCTCTCCCATTGGTTCCTGATGCTAGCCAAGCCATGAGATCCTTCTCTCTAATTGGACAGCATCCCTCCCATCATGCATCTTCTATACGTACGTGCTGGCGTGCTTTAGCTCAGCCACTCCGCACCCCAAACTTTACATTTTTTATGTGTTTTCGTAAAGTTAAGTGTCAAACGTTATCTGCCGTTTGTCCTCCTCCTCCTCTGCCGCCACTTTCGGAGATAGCCTCACTCGAAAGGTAAGCTTCGACATTTTACGTTATTTCATTGTTTATAGGTCAATTTAGCTTTATTATGAAATTTAATGGGGTGTTTTTGGAGGGCTTGGAACGGATTAGCCATTTTACATGTAATATGTGTTCCAAGATACGAAAAACTCATTATACGAAGGCCGCCTCGGAACGGATTCATTTCGTATCTCGAGGTACCACTGTACATGAGCTGTGGTTTAGTGGTTAGTGCTTACATTGAACTTTGGTGCTCATGATGAAGAAATGTTGGTTCTTAAATATTGGTTAATAATAACAGATTTGCTACTGCTCTCCTGTAGTTCAGTCAGTATAGCATTGGTGTTTATAACGCCACGGTCATGGGTTCGATCCCAGTTCAGTTCATTTATAAAGCACATTTAAAAATGGCCAAAGGCCAACCAAAGTGCTGTACAACAGGTTGAAAGAAAACCGTACAGAAAGCACAAAAGAAAAACAATGAAAAAAAAAGCAAATAGAAAACAAAATAAAAATAGAAGCAGCCCAAAAAACTAAGAGGCAGAGGCAAAGAGACATAGTCAACCGTACACACATCCACATAAACACATATGTATATGCATAAACAACTGCATATACACAAAAACCCAAATAATTACATATTAAACATCAACAAACACGCGAGAGAAAAGATGGGTTTTAAGGAAAGATTTAAACTCAGATAGACCGGAAGCAAGGGAAAGCAAGAACTGATTCAATGTGTTTCTTGAATGCAATGTAAGTCGCTTTGGATAAAAGCATCTGCCAAATGCATAAATGTAAACTTTCTGTCCTCATTTCCATTAACTTTCTTTGAGTTATTTTCAGTAACAGCTGTGGGATAGTCATGTGTTATTAGACCAAAATCTAAAGAAATTTATGTAACAAAGGGGAAAGAAAATGCTAAGGAATACCGACGTGATTTAAAACAGGAAGGAAAGGCACAGATGTCTTGAAGTAGCCTATGCTGTTCCATAATCTTGGAAAAATTGCAGAAAAAGCATGATCCCCCTTAAACTTAAAGCAAGAGCGGTATTTGCAGGATTGTTGGTAGTTGAGAAGTTCAGACAAATTTGATGGAGCTACACCATTTAATGCTTTATAAAGCATTTAACATCTTAAAATGGATCCTATACTTCACCGGTAACCAATGTAGAGACACTAGGACCGATGCTTCCAACTGCAAGCGATGCGTTGAGTGATTAAAACCCAAGAGCCAAGTGATTGAGATCAAGTCTGGAAGAGATGAAGGCATGGATAACTATCTCTAAATCCGTAAATGAAAGCATAGATTTTAATTTGGCTATTTGTCTTAGCTGCTCTTCACCACAGCACTTACCTGTTTTTCAAAAAAGAGAACGTTTCTGGCACGTACATCAAATGAACATTGATGTCAAACTAGCCCTAGCGTCCAAACAGCTGACTTAAATATTTACTCAATGTAGCTTTTTAATGTTGTGTGCATGAAATAGATGCTGACAATCGCCTGCGTCTCTGTTGCAGTCAATGTCAGTCAGTCTGACCGAAACAGACCATTATTTTTTGCCAGAATGTTCTCGTTTTGTCGAAATATCATTGTAGCATTAACAAGTCCCTTGTATCCGATTGTCAAATGCTCTTTGTCATCTCTCAGGAACCGGTCCAGTAATTTGCGGCGACGTTGGAGCACAGTCAGCGCTGGCAGGGGTACATCAAGGGCAAACAGCAGCGCTGGCCCAGGGCCTAACCGAGTGGGTGGTACCACCAGTTCCTCTGGCTCAGATGGCGCTGTCAAGCTCCACCTGGGCATGCAGGTCTTGCTAATTAGTGCCAATGAGATGGGCACCATCCGCTACATTGGCACAGCTGACTTTGCTCCTGGCCTCTGGCTCGGCCTCGAGCTGCGAAGCCCAAAAGGAAAAAACGACGGTTGTGTGGGCAACCAACGCTACTTCAGCTGCCGACCTGGCCATGGGGTTCTGGTGCGACCCAGCAGGGTCACGTACCGCGGTATCAACGGAGCCAAGCTGGTGGATGAAAGCTGCTGAGACCGCCACACACTGAAGCACGGGCTTCCATCTCTCCATCCATCTGGCTTTCCATTCATTTTGTTTCCGTGGATTTAGTGTGACATTTCAGCCAAGCTGAAGACATTTTATTTCTAACTGCACTAAGACTCAGACGTTTACTGCTGATAAACTGTTTGTGAACTAGCTAAATATTACATTAGAATTCTTCTGCTTTGATTTCAACGGGAGGTTTGCATTCAGATGCGTCTGATAAAATGAACGGTAGCAATATTGGAGCACTTTAATAAAAGTCTTTGGGCGAAGACGATGACTTGAATAACAGGATTTAAGAAGTTCAGACATTTTAATAACTGTGACAATATCAGCTCCTCAAATCCCCTCTGAAGTTGTCTCCGAATGAAGCACAGCTTAGTTTGCAGGTGTGAGTCCGTTCGGATCATGGCACTTACACATTCAGAAGCTCATAATCTTTCATCTTGATGCGAGAGCAGTAACAATGAAATAATAAGCACTTTAATAGTATCGTAATCCAAGATTTAATCAGCTCAGATAATCAAAACTTGATTGTACTCGATCGTTCCACAGATGATTAAGCAGTTGTTGCAGCTGACAGGCTTCATCTGGGTTTTGTTTTGCTCGTATTAAAGAACTGCTCTTGACGGAGAGATCCCTAATTGAAACTTAAGACAGTTTTATGAAGTCAGCCAACGATGATAAACAGACCAAAACAATGAAGACTAAATTAAGCTGCCACTAGTGGTTTAAACTCAAGTCAGAAGCCGTTTTGTGGATATGTTTTTATGCTGAGATTCTGTTTATGTTTATATCAATATTTATATTTGAATAAAAGCCTAAAGTCAATCTGTCCGTCATATAAAGCGATCGTGTCGGTTCAAAACAATGTGGACTAGCTCGCTCAATTCATATGGATTAGTTTTACATTAGTTTTTATCTTTTTATGCATTTTTTTAGGCATCAAAGTGGTAGTTGAGTAACTGTTACTGGATGGATAGAAATCTCTCAGATTTCATTCGCAAGATCTTCATTTGTGTTTTGAAGATGAACGAAAGTCTTGTGGGTTTGGAACAACATAAGGGTGAGTAATTAATCACAAATTTTATTTTTGAGTGAAATATCCCTTTAGGGTCTGTAATCGCAAATCAAATAATTGTTGAGAAGAACCATAATAATTAAAGATTTTCATACTTTAAAGAGCATTCATATAGGTTAGTTATGGTAGATAATAAAATGGTTAATGAGAAGACACTGACGTAAATTTGGATAAAATTGTTTTGCCTTATTTTTTTCAAATGCAATTGTTCCAATGTTATTTAATTGGTTTAAATTATTGATTTATTAATTTTTAATTCCTTTCCCAATTCTGAAATGAAATAATATCTAGTCAGTATAAATGCAAGAAGTAAAGATGAGCGATTCCTCAAAAAATTATAGAATTTTGCATTAATGAGGAAATTAAGACATTGTTTATTATATCAGAAAATCCTGAAAACGGTCAAAAAACATTAAATGTTAAAGGTAAAAACATTTCCAATGGAAGTTAAAGTTGCACATTTCAGCCTGTATCCACAGGGATGTTTTGTACTGTATGTTCATTGTCACATTAGCTGTGTGTCGGTATATATTTTGTGTGGATTTAAATGTAGTATTTTAGCAGTAAATCTGAATTAGTACATGTAATGCATAAAGATGTTTGTCAAATTTGTCAGCTGATGATAATAAAGTTATAATATTTTAAGGTCTGTTTTTTTTTTCTTCTAGTATGTCTTGGTTTTATATTAATGTACGTGTGTACGTTTTTACAGTTGAATAGTTAATTGCTCATTAAATATAAAACCTACTCGGTATCCAATTTTGAACTCAATCAATGTAAGTTTTTGCAAGTACATCACATTAACTGTTCTGATCAAAATTGGAAATGTTCTAATACATACAAAGATAAGAAACGAAAATAATCAAATGGAGAGAGAAAATTCTAAACCATTGGTCTGGTTTATTTACATGTATTCTCTAAATATTTTAATTTATTTATTTAATGATGAAACCAAACCCTAATAGCTTAAGGCATTTGGATTTGAGCTGAAAAAATGAACCCACAGGTACAAGCAGTTTGTTGGATACAAAATGAGCTCATCATGCCTTCTGTATATGATTTGTTGATTAAAGATCCTCTTTGTGCACTTACACAACCCAAGTTGTGTAACTAAATTTATATATCCACTTAATGACCAAGCACTCCCACTTTTTTTCCTTGGTTAACTTTACATCTTGTTTTTGTCAAGAATCATCCACTAACTCAGCGTGATGTCATGTTTAAAGCCGCAAGCTGTTTACACTGAAAGAGAAAGCGCTGCGATTCTGGACCAATGAGATTTCTTGATTGGCAGGACTTCCCACCGTGATGAAGTAAAACTAAGCTTTCAAAATAATATCTAACTGCCTGTCATGGTTGATTAGGACGATGTTAGGAATTGGCCAGGAAATACCACTTTGTGACCTTGGGTAGCCATCTGCTCATGTTCACTCAACCATAAATTCAGGGGAATGCTCAGTCCATTGGACTCAAATTTATGGATTCATAAATAAGGAAGCAGCTTGAGATGATTTGTGACGTGCTGCATTCGTATGCAATTGAAAATGGGTGGACCATGGCCATGAAAGGACTCGCGTGGTCAGCGTGAAAGCTTTGCTTTGCCATGGCATTCACACTGGCTCAAATGTTTTTAATGGGCCCAATACATTCCCGAGACAGGATAGATCAATGGATTTCTGCTGTTTATGCCAGATTCTGATACTGACATCTGCATGTCAAAGCAAAAATCAAGATTTTTGTCAATTTGTCAGACCATTTGTCAATGTTCAATTATTCATTGTGGTGGTTGTGACCTTGATTGATAGGAGAGAGGAACTCTCACAATGTCCTACTGTTCAAGTCTGACACACATGACCTGCAATTCTGTTTATTTGTGGTCTTTTTTTTATTGTATCATTTAACAGATCGAGTCATTCTCATTACAGGCCAATGCTACTGCTTAAGGGTGCTCTAGAATATGCTTGATTGTTCAAAAAGCACATTATTTGTCACACATTTTAATTTATTATAGAGCCTCTCTCCCCTGTCCTGCTCGAACACAATGTTTCAAAGAAGGCCCTCCTTCTGACTTTTTAGCTGGCCCAGTGTGTCGTGATTGGCATGTGTGTTCGGGAAATGTCACGTCCCTTAACATAAGCTCTAGTACTCTTCAATTTCAAACCAATTCATGCCTGATTCAAACTAAAGAATATTAACAAAGAGGGTCAGAAAGGATTTCATGGATGGATTTCACAGGACTTTTCAGGGTGTTATGATTTTTTGTTTTTCTTATATATTTTAGAAATGAAGTTACAAAATGGCGATACCAGTCAGAAAACTATGGTAATATAAACAGTAATCGCAAAACCATTTTTAATTATCATAATAGTTCAGAACAGTGTTACAAAGGCTCCAGTAAACAGTAGATTACCAGTAATGTTGGCTAACGGGTGAGTGGAGCTCAAAGCTTTGCTCTTTACATTGAAGCAACAGCATAAAACATATAATTGGAACTGTTAATAGAAAACAAAGCTAGGAATATTGAGACATATTTACAAGTTACGGTCCACAATCAACAGATTGTCTTGACAAAATAGGAACCGTTTATGGGCCCGTCCACACGGAGACAAGGATCACTGCATCCGCATACATTACTTATCGGATTGGCGTTCCGTCCACACGGATCCGGCGGTTTGGGAGACTGAATCCGCTCTCTTTTTATACCGGGTCCTAAAGTGGATAGATCTGAATCCGACACCCTTGCGGTCTCGTGTGGACGGCCAATCCGTATATTTTTTGTTTACCGATGATGTCATCACATCACGTGTCGGCTGCGTCACAGTAACAGCAACAGTGTTGCCAGATTGGACTGAAGATTTCCAGCCCAACTACAGCTTAAAACCCTCCCATTTAAAAAAATACCAGCCCAAAGTGCGTACTCTTATAAATAATGAAAAATGTTGAGCGATTTTATGCATCAAAAACCATCCCAAATTTTATCAAGCAGCCCAATGCATTTTTTCCCGGTCGGACGTGACAAAAAGGTAACTAGCAATCTGGCAACACTGAACAGCAACAACAATGCGCATGCTCAAAGTCTTCTTCTCTGTGTATAGTGTATTATCTGTGGCAGAATTACAGCGCCCCATACTGGTCTGGCATATAAACTACACCGTAATCAGTCGGTTTTAGTGGTCTCGTGTGGACGCTGATGTTTCTTGCACCTACGTTTATAATCGGATAGAGAATGCACCGGCATCGTGTGGACGTGGCCTAATTTCAGGAAAAGATTTTGTAGTCCCTTAAGTTCTGGAAGCTGTTCTCCGTAAAATGGGCTTCACATAATTTTCAGGAACAGTGTTTAAAATAACTCTTAAGTTCGTCAGCTTTAGGACATCTATGCATTTGGCAGACTCTTCAATCTAAAGTGCCATTGCATTGAAGGAACACATTAACATTCTAATCAGTTCTTGCTTTTCCTAGGAATCAAACCCATCACAATGGCGTTGCAAGCGCCACACTCTACTATTTGAGCTACAGGAAAGCAGGAAGGTCAAACAAGTGAGTTTTGGAAAACTGTGTCTCTGACTTGAGGACAAAACTGTCTAATGCAGCTCAACTAGGCCTCATCCCCCTTTTTTCACATTCTGTGGGCAGAGATTATTTAAACGAGTAACATTATGACTTATTGTAGTACAAATGAGCGGTGCATTGTGTTCTTGTAGCATTCGGATATTACCAGAAATATCTTCCTTTGAAGTGGACTTTGAGCTTTGTAATCTTGCAGATCTTTTTTTATACTCAAACAGCAGCATCACAGATTAACTGAAGTTGAAAAAGTGAAAAAGCCTAATTGGAATCCTTTGAAAACAAATGACTAGCATTAGCAGTAGATTTATCCTCAGCCATGGTTCACTTCCCTTCAACTCAACAACTTGGTTCTCCTCTAGTCTACAATACTCAATACCAAGTTCTGGCATGGAAATCTAGAAGGTGCAAGTTGATAGTTCCTTAACTCATTTGGTAGCAATCACATCGTTAACTACATACTGCAGCCGATTGGTTGCTTTTGCATCAGTGGCCAATGAGCTGCAGCCCAACATTCACACACATAATGGTAGTGTTTGCTGTGAGTCTACTGTCAGAAAGCATCTGAAATCAGCATGTAAGATAAGTGAACACTAGTTTACGAATCTCTTTGCACAGAGTGTGTTTTGTTTTATTAAAGCAATCATAACTGTAATCAAAGCATTATGCTTAGCTGTCAAATGTATGTAATTGTGTTTATGCAGCAGCAAGCTGCAACTGTGTGTGTAACTGCTGTGAGGATATGCAGTCTGTGCTACGGATAGCTGCATAACTCTAATGACGCGTTAATTTAAATTTAAAGGGCAATGTTTTCGTAAACTATGCCTCTCAATAACAGCTTAAGGATTGTGAATGATACAACGGATTTACGATACTTGCTCAGATGGTTGCAGTTGCAGATCTCTGTTGGTTTGCTAAGTATATCTATTGTTATCGTGTCATATGCCACTAGTGTCAATCCATTTGGCAAGGTATGGGTTGTCCTAGCTCGTCATTATATATGCATACAGTCACTGAAAATCTTAGAATCTGCAACATTTTTATTTTATTATACAAACTTTGTTTTTTATTATTATTCAGTACTGTCTTGAATAAAATTTGTTTACATATAGTCCACAAGTCCACTGAATTTATAAAAATAACCCCGTTCAAAAGTGTCCGTACCCTTGATTCTTAATACGTTATCTCAATGATCCTTGATAGTTTCCTTTAGCGATTGTTTGTCCTGAATAGTTTTGCAAATGTTAGTTTTTCTTCAGTTTTCCACTTTGAGATCCATCTTTTTTAAACTGAGGGACTCAAACATAACGATTAAAAAAGGAGAAACAAGAGCTGGAGGTGAAAACTGTTTAAATTTGAAAATCAAGTGAAATTTACCTTTGTTTGTCTGCTGTTTCTCTCTGTTGCTTTAGAAGGGCAGTACTAAATGGAAAAAAAAAAACTATCTATATTTAATGGAACGACATGTGAGACTTTTAGATTCAAATGTCCAAAATCCACTAGAGCAATGTTACACATTTTGTTGATGTGTATTTTTCCAATGTCAGCAAATTATTATTATTATTATTATTACTTTTAGCCAGGACACAGACCGTGTCAGTTTGTCGCATTGCCTGCAAATCCCCCTTACCCTCAATTTCTAGTTTTACTTTTGTAGAAACTTCAAAGAAATTCTACTTCGTAGAAATTTCAAAGATGCTTTAATGCATTGTGTTTTATTAGACAGGTAAGAAACTGTTCGGATACTTTTATTGTCAGAAAACGAATCATTTTTATGTAACTTGACACAGTAAGTCTTATTGTTTTAAGACAATATTCAATGAGTCTTAATCTCTATTACCACACAATCTCACTGAGAGTTGTCATCATAGAAATTTCATTACTTGTAAATATGCTCGAAAATGTTAGACCGAACGCCATATTTCGACTACCCTTGGAGGTCATATCATATAATCATAAAATACGCAAAGCATATAATCAAATTAATCTATACACTTGTATGGCCACTTGCTGTTTTACAGACTTTGTACAATTACTTCATATTGACCAGCTGACATATTCCGGCCAGTTTTTTTATTGTGATTGGTTGTGTACTATTACCGTAAGGTTTAATTCCTTTAGACCCAAGGTAAAAGTGTGGCCCCTCAGCCATCTAAACAAATCTCTGCTGCATCTCTATCACTCTGGTCACATGATCTGGTTATGTAAGGATCACGACATTCATTGGTTTCCCATATACAACAGTACCCTAAACTAAAACACGAAAGAAGTTGAAGAAAAACTTGAATGATGAAGGCGATGAATTTGCTGCACAGTAGAAATGATGATGATGATGTCTTCTACTGTGCAGCCAATGATAGTATTTTACGTCTCTTCAGACGGAGGTGTCTTTTCCTGGGACACCTCTTCAACTTCTTCCTCGGACACTTCTTCAATTTCTTCCGAAGGCATAGTAGCAGGAGGAACTGGCTCTTTTTTTGGCTGGAAGAACATTGTGATCGGAAGTTGCTGCCGCTGCTGCTTTTTTCGCTCGAAGAGCATCCTGTAGGGAGTCATGTCTTCATCGATTTTGTTGCAGAATTGCAGAGAACGAACCATATCTTCATCCCACTCTTGCAACAATTCTTTCAACTCCTTCGCAAGGTTGCAGAGCTTGGCAAGCCCTTCTAATGTTAAGCCCGTTTCTTCGACAATTTCTTGGGTCTCTTCTTGTGTTTCACTGTCTTCGTCACTGGCCGATTTCGTCAGGTCCCCAGAATTATCGTATGATCACATTCTCTTTTCGCGTTTTATTTCTTTCTGTACTGAATTATATGTCATATGTAATGCAATGAACCATCAGTAAGAGCAGATATTACTAATTATTAATGGAATTAAATAAATATTTGGGGTCTTCATATATCGCGGCTATTTTCGAAATTTCCGGAAAATACGCAATATATTTATTTTATAATATATACATACGTAATGAAAAAAGTCCAAGTAGCGAGGGCTCACTGTACTTCACACTGCATAAGTATTCAGATCCTTAACTCTGTAGTTGAAGAACTTTTGGCAGGGATTAGAGCATTAATTCTCCTCTTTCGTTCTTTCTTTTGACTAATGCCACAGACATTTTCTGCTATTCTTCTCAGCAGATCTCTAAAACTCTTTCAGGTTGGAGAGCAGCTATTTCAAGTCTGGTCTCTGGCTGGGCCACTCATAGGCAGTCATATAGCTGTCCCTAAGCCAATCTTGTTGTCTTTGTCTATGTGCTTAGAGCCATTGTTCTGTTAGAAAGTTAACATAAAGGCTCTGTCCAAGTTCCTTAGCACTCTAGAGCAGGTTTTCATTAAGGATATGTTTAGTGAGTCTGAAAAACATCCCGACAGCATAATGTTTCCAACACTGTGCTTCGTTGTTGAGAAGACATTGTGCTGATGACAATTTTTAGATTAATCAGATAAGAGAATCTTGCTTCTCATAGGCTGTTTTAAATTGTTCTTCACTGAGAAGCTTCTGTCTAGCCACTCTGACATGAAATCCAGATCAGTGGAGCGATGAGGTGTTGGTTGTGTCTCCTATCTCCATGCAAGATCTCTGGAGCTCAAAGCTTTGCCTTTTCTTTACACCGAAGGAACAACATAAAACTTTTTTGGTTGCCTTTCCTTGATTTTGTAGTCTCTAAAACTCTATAAGCCATTCCTTTGACCTCATGGATTGGTTTTCACTCTATCCATGTTCGGCTGTTACACCTTGCATAGAAAGGAGTGTACCTTTGTTTGAAATCCTGCATGATTAATTAATACTTGCACTCAGTGGTTATGATTCAGACAAAACCGTTTTTCTGCTCTTCAAACAATTTGTTCTGTGATTATATGTGAGTCCTATTCAGATTATTCTTAATACACATTTTGAATTTGGGAGCAAGACCAAACTTATTAAATAGTAATTTATTAATTTCTCAGATCTCATCATTGAATGTCAAATTACAGAGATTAACAGATACATGATACAATAAGGTTTTACAACATTTTTACAAGTGTGGTCACTCTGTCATTAGCAAAATAAAATTGAATTAAATAGCAATAAAAATCCTTAATATTCATCTTCATGCAAAACCCCTCAGATGTATCTATCGTTCTCACACGTGTCACAGAGACCAACTGACCAAGTTAAGCCATTCTCTCTCTCTCTCGAAAATGTAAATCAGCATTTTACATTTAAATAGACCATTTATGGTAAACTTCATAACTGAGTAGCATCAGTGTCTATGACATGGCAAATTGATATCACAAATTCAAGAAGGGATATAAATGAATCAGATGTTTAAAACATATTTCACTTATTATTCTGTGATGGTATTAATATAAAACTTTCTATGAAGGTTAAAAATAAGGATACAATTATTTTTGAAAATGAATAAAAATAAAGACAAAACGTTTTTTTTTTTCTTCACGAGACCACTATTTAACAAAAAAGTAGTGTAAAAATTGCCACAAGATATTCCTTTGTAAAACCCTCACTATCAAAGACACTACAGCGGTTCTTTCTGGTAGTATAAAAGAATTTCCAACATTTGCTTTTGAAATAGCAGCTTGATAGAACAGAACAGTAAGCAATAGAACAGTAACAATGACTGTTTAGACATTAAAGTGAGTGAATATGTGAAAATGAATTTCCCTCATCAATGCTTGAAATTCAAAAGATCTTTACTCAAATAAGCAGAAATCAATGGAGCGTGAAACACCGTTAATGATGTTCAGCGCATACAGTTGTAAGGCTCTTATGTACACAACTTTTTTCCCCCAATGCCAAACAGAAAACGAATGAAATGATGGATATTATTAAATTGCTGAATTTAGTTTTCTTACACAACCAATTCTAAAGTTGCATGCAGCATAAACTCAAGGCCCTTTCACATGACTCTTGTCAACATTTCCTAATGCATTGAATTAAATAACTGAAGCATCAAGTCAACAGCATCATCCCAGCCTTGTGTGGAGCGCAAGTCAAGCTTTTTATTATGATGCTCGACATTCAAACCATTTTAAAGCCATTTTCTCCTGACATTTGAAAATGCAGTTCATGGTTACAGAACAATTTGCGAGATTTGTCATTTATGTGGGTGGCTTAGGTGTACTAAAGAGTACAGCACAATGCTAAAGTCTGTTCCTTGCTGTAAAGAAAATATTTTGATTTTGATTTTTCAAAGCTGGTATGCTGATGCCCTCAACCGGACTTCTTTGGCCAACCGGCTTAACTAGAAAGACTATACTGGTTGATATCATTTTCAAGCTAAGTCTTGCTGGTGAACCTCCTGGCAATGCTGGCTTTTCTGATCCAGACCAGCACCGAACCTGAAAATGCTGGGGTATCGCTGCACTCGGAAAGAAAAAAAGACCAATTTTTGCAAAGCATCAAAGTAACTGACAGGTTTTGCCTGTTCTAAGCTTAAACAAATTATCGTTTAAATGATGTTTTCCCTGACATGAGTCTTGTGAAAGAGCCTTCACCCACTGGTCCATGTTTCTATTCCAACACCATAGCAACAGGTTTTCTCATCGCAAAAAGCCACCAGCATTCATCCGTTTCACACACACTAGCCATTAGAGATTTCTGTAATTCATTACGTTTGAGGATAGACGTAAACGGCTTCGTTTACAAGCCAACCGAGTCCAAGAATGAACAAAATGATACATAATGAATGGGGGGCAGTTTGCTTTCTGAAGCACACCCATTAATAATTTACATGACCTCCAAAAAATAAATTAACAAATGAATAAATAAACAAGCAGGCAAGCAAACATCAACAAACCCGTTTTATTTTTTTCTCCCCCATTATGGAAAAATATCACTCATTTAATATAGTCTATTTCACAGAATCAGTCCTTGTGAGGGCTTAATCAGTTTCCTTTTTTCTGAAATGTGGCTTTCAGAAACTCAACAGTCTTGTTCCAAGCAACCATCTCTTTCAATGACTGATGCTTAGGGAAAGTGTTTCTGAGTTTCCAGTGCAGAACCTTTCCAATGACATACTCAAGGCTGAAAAGCACAAAGGAAAAGCACAAAGGGGCTTGGCAAAGGTGGACGTAGATTGACAGCACAGTGTTTTGCAAAGTGGGCACTGATAGAGAGCGTGCACAGTTACAGTACAGTGGCATTGTGTCCTTCCATTTTCGGGAGTCTGGAGTCCTGCACTGTACCCATGGTGACCAAAAGTGGGCGGCTGTCCTCGGAGGCACTGGCCCGAGCCAAAGAGATGGGCCTCTGCTGGCCAGGGTGAGGCGGGGGAGGCTGGGGCCGTGGCATGGGCTCCATGGGCAGGCCCTGCTCCTGGTAGCCATAACCGATGTTTCCACATGGAAAGCGGCGCAGTCTGTAGAGCGGAACTGGTGCTAGGGTGGCCGAATCCAGGAGTAAAGGGGTTGGGGCTGGTGGAGGAGGAGGGGGCAAAAGCGGGCGACACAAGCCTTGCTGTTGTTGTTGCTGCTGTTGGCGTTGGAGCTGCTGTTGGTACTGCTGCTGGTACTGCTGCTGTTTGTGCTGTTGCTGCAGGCCCAGAGCTTCAGCTACTGTCACAGTTCGGCCTGCTTGTTCCTGCCCTTCACCTGGGATCCGTGGGCCACTCACCTGCCTTTGTGCCTGGGCATGCTGCCTCTTCTGCTGCTGCTGTAGAAACCACGAGCCATAGGTCGGGTTCCACAGGTTGGTGGGCTTCCCATTACGGCTCTCCTTCTCCGACGGGTGGGCCTGCATAAAGCCCAAATTCACGTGTCCTCCTTCCTGGGTGGTCAGGGGAGTTGTAGAGGAGGGTTTGGCGGCTGGTGTGGGGGCAGTGACTACAGGGGGTTGGATGTGGTGATTGGGATGAGGCTGAGATGGGGGAGCAGGTGGTAGTTTGTTATCAGAAGATTGGCTGGGCATGAGAATGACCTCCCCATCTCTCTTAGCCTGATCGGCGTGGGCGGCACATGGAGTATCCTCGCTTCCCTGAGGGGTAACAAGCAATGAGGGTGCTGAAGGGTCTTCGGGACGCATGGGTACCCTCTCCTCTTCCTCAGGGATGGGGCCGTACTCGACAGGCAAAGGCACATTCACCACATCTGGATCCTAGGGTAATTAAAAAGTCTGTGAGTTTTACAGGTGATAAAATCCAGGTTAATGATTTAATAAATCAAAACAAAATTATACATTCTAACTTAATTTTAAGATAATTGTGTAACTTGTAGCCAAATTAAACAATTAATAAAGAGGATTAAATCGACAAAGATTTTCCATACAATATGCACTGCTTGATTCTGTATACTTTATGTAAACTGCACACACTATGTGTGAAATTTACCAATGTACATTACAATATTGGAAATATCACCAATGCAACGTCTAACAAGCCTACTGTTGCACAGCATGAACAGACGATTAGAGAATTGGTGCTTGCAACGCCAAGGTCATGGGTTTGACCCCAGGGAAAGCAAGAACTGATTCAATGTGTTTCATGAATGCGATGTAAGTTGCTTTGGATAAATGTACATGTAGTACCTGCAGACAATAGTCAATCCTCTCCAGAATAGTTGAGAAGTTTGGTCTGTCTTCTGGTTGATGCTGCCAACTCTGTGTCATTATCCGATACCTATTTTACAAACAAAATAATATTTATATTCATTCTCTACCCCTTCAGTTTTATATTCACTGGATTTCACTTCATCGCTGTCTCGATTGCATGAGTATAGGTTTAATTAAATTCAGAGATAAAATAAGTTTTGTTTCAAAGCTCAGCTCTGCAAGATCAGGTTAGATTAGAATCTGAATTAAACCGAAACTCCAGCTAGGAACGCTTGATTATTATTTGATTAGTGCATTTTCAGAGACAGAAAAGATAAAGTGGGAATGTTAAAGAGGACTGAAAAATTGAGGATTAGAATGTCTGATGCATATGCAATGACAGATTCTTAATATTTCAGTTTACTGCTGGCCAACATTTAATGCAATCTATTTCTGTTATATAGAGCGCTGCATATTTGAGTCCACTCACACAGGCCCGGGGCAGTTCTTGGGGGGGTCCATTCGGCCTCCATTAGTAACAAACTCCAACACCTCTTGGTTACTGCGGCTCGGGTACGGCATATAGCCCAGCGAGAAGATCTCCCACAGCAGAACACCAAATGACCTGAAAAACAAGACAAAAGGAGGGAAAGGGAATGGCAGAGAGAGAGACAAAAACAAAGTAATTATAGGAAAAAATAGTATTGGTGTGTGAAAAACAGTGGGGTTGGAATAGCATATAAAAGAACTCAAAGCAAATATGTAATTATATTTCAGCGCTCACCATGTATCTGTTTTCGAGGTAAAGATTCCCTCCATAAAGGCCTCGGGAGGCATCCATTTGACTGGCAGCATAGCGCGGCCTCCTTTCCTGTAATAGCTGGCTCTGAGGGGAAAAAACATGCCCAGATCAAAAAACCACCCCCCAAAAAATAGACATTGTTATGAATGCCCACAGTAGACAGAAGCAGAGTGGAGTAACTTATTAACTCCAGTTGCAGATCAGAGAGTGAGAAAGCACGGGGAAATGAAAGGAGCAGAAATTGCATGGACAGACTCTATGTGGGACTTATGCAAGTGCTCTGAAACCTTGATCTGATCCTCAGTCCACAAATGGTTCACTAAATGATTAATTGCGTGCATTTGGCTTAGCTTTGTGTTACAAGAAAAAGCTGCATTCTAAAATAATTACTATTCATATAAAATGGGATTGTATTGCTTGAATAACCTAATTGGTCTCCTCCACCGGGCCAGAGTTAAAGAGAGAACTTTACTTAAATGGTTTATGGAAAGTGACTGACCTAGTTTATTTGAGATGCCTTGCTTAATTTGCATGTTTTCCTCATGATATAAAATATGCAGACGTCCTAGACGAGCAAAGTAAATTAACTCAATTTTGAAACTACTCCCAGCCACGGTCTTTCTTGGGTCCCAACTATGAACCTGTATGATTTTAAAGGGGTAAGTTGGGGTTAAGATTTATGAAAAGTGACCTAGTTCATTTGAGATGCCTGCACTCTAAAAATTAGAAGAACTTCATGCTCAACATGGGATTTTCCATTGGATTTTTAGGTCAATCCATGGATTTAGGAACCAAAACATTCAATTCATCCACAATGCCGAGAAGGAAAAAACATGGCAAGTGTGTTAGAGGTTTAGATTGATATTATACCAGATGAGGACTTGATCTTCAATTTGACTGCTACAGTTTTGACGAAAGACTAATCTATCTTGAAAAAGGGTCTCTCGTTTGTTCCTACACCAACTCCTGATCCATCTCAAACAAATGTAGATTTAAATCAAATTCAATTGAAATATTTTTTTGCACAAAGAAAGGACTTCACTAACACTTGATGTAAAATCTAAAGATTTACCAAGATATAAGTGTGATGTTTTTAAATCCAAAAGTTATTTTTATCAGTGGACTTGTAGTTCACATTGTGCTTTGGAAGAGGAAAATAAATACTGAAATGAAGTGCATTTTCATGTTTTTTTTAGTAAAGGGCATGTAAGTGTATAATGCTGTTAGATTTGACATTTAAAAGTTTGTGATGGTTGTTGTGGTTAACATTGTGCTGAAGAGTAGTTTTTGTGATTCGGTTGAGGGAGGAGTATACATTAAAGTATGGATTACATTGGCCAGCAATGCAATATCAACTTACTCATTAAATTAATTTAGATTAATTGGTTTCACTACATTGTGCTGAAATTAAGTTAGTTGACAACTCATTTATTGTGAATAATCAGCTTAAACATTTGTGTTTAAGTATCAAATTCCTCTATTGCAGTCATTTGTTGCTTGAACAATTTCATTCGAAACTGCATAATTTAAAAAGATGCACTTTTTTTTAATCAAACCAAAAACAGTTTTTTTAGAATCTGTTCATAAATTAAAATATTCAGAATATTCTGGACTAGTAGCTTAAATGCTGAATCGACATTTATGCATAAAGTAATACAGTTATGTGAACTGGATAATTCCACTTAATGAAGTTTATTTACTTAATTCAAAGGAAATGGGGTTTCCTCACTTTTTTAAGTGAAAAAAAAAAAAAATCAAAACCTTTATGACTTAATTTATATGACGGAACGCAAACAGAGACTTTTTGAAATATGTATCATTGTTATTGTTACGTCTATTGTTTGGACTCCCATGTTTTGCCAAAAAATTATTTTGTGCTCTGAATTGCGTGGAGGTTTGAATTGAAATGAATGGGTAAATGAAGGTAGCAAATTATTTTTCGGGTGAACTATCGATTCACAGGTTTTTTTTTTTTTCTAATATCACTGAAACTTGAGACTCTGTAGCATCAGCCTACTATAAAAACCACCTCAAATAAACCTGGCAACCTCCCAGAAACCCCTAATGTAGGTGAGGCAATCCCACGCATACAAAAAAAAGTTGTTTTACTGAATGCAATATCTGAATGTCTTATCAGAGACTTTCTTCACATTGCTCATGTTGAGTCTGGAACCGTTTTCCTCACCCGTGCTGATGTTATCAAGATCTAGTTTCAATGTCTGATCCCCTGCTGACAACGGTGAAAAAGAAACAGTGAGAGAGAAAGAGAAAAAAAGAGAGACAAATAGGTCTTGCTTTTTTTGCCAACAGCTATCCTGAGGTTGCTAAAGCAATAATCTTGGGAGGGTATTATGCTGAGCATTTATCACAAATAGAAAATGAGAGATTTAGGCTGAAAAGATATACTATCCACTATCTCCTAAACAAAAGCATTTGCACTTTTGACAAAACCTTGATGATGCTGGTCTTATCGGACTCTGGTTTGATATAAACTTGTGTGTCGCCTTCTGGGATTGTGACAGGGAGGCCTGTTTCACCTCCCGCGTGAAAACACACTGACATTACACTCATGTTTCCAGCACTCAAGGGAAACAAACAATCAAAACCTTCACAGTAGGAAACCGAAAAGATCACAGAGAATGTATGTATTGCTACTGACTATCTGGTTTGTTGCCACAGAAAAGGAGATGGAGAAAAAAAATAAACTGTGGAGGCAAAGTTTGGGAAATTAAGTTATAAACTCAACTGATGAGATAAGCCAAAAAAAAAAAACGGCCTGCCCCCCCAAAAAAAATCTCCTTTTGATTAATGGGGTCTTTAACTCTTTAACTCTCTCTTCAAACAGTTTCCAGCCACCACAAGAATTTTGGATTATTTGCACAAAATTGTCAAGGCCCCCAGAATATTGAATGAATATTTGAACATGCATTAATATATCAAAAGAGTGAAGAGAGCCTCTGCTTTTAAACAACAACAACAACAACTCATTTTACTTTAGCTTAATGCATCTTTTTATCAACACATGTGAGTATAAGTTTCATAAAAAAGCAACATTTTTGAGCAAAAAGTTGAGAAAATCGAATTTCGAAATCGAAAGGCTATGTTTGGATCAGATTCAAAGTGATGATGAAAACACCCCAAAGCTTCACAGTCCTAAAGCTCTTCCTGATCCACATTTCAGTCAGAGACATTAGACTGTTTCGATTTATATCCTCTTATTTTATTTTACTATTGCATCTGTTTACATATGCTATCCCTTATTTCTGCTTTTTTACATGTGTTTTGATCAGGAGATTTTTTACTCTTTCAGAATTTTACCAGTGAAAACGCATTAAGCGGGAAAATTATATACGGTAAGCGGTGGGGAAAGAGTTAAGGAAGGCTTGTATAATTTGTCTGAAATAGGATCAAGGTTTTTCAGGGTATTTATGGGATGCACCTGTATTTCAAAAAAGCTACAATAATTCAACAAATAAATACAGTTCATATCAATATCTCTTAGTGCTTTAAGACAGGAACAAGTTTGGACTCCAACAGTGACTGCCTTATTGTTTGAATGAGGTGAATTTGATACTCAAACTGTGTTTTGATGGCTATTGTGATCTTTGTTTTTAGCTTTAATATTTTTAAGCATGGTACTTTAAAGAGGATCAATTTAGAGATGCATCTTGTCAGAAAGGATTTGAGTGTGCCAACAGCCTTACTGTTTGCTGTCAACACGCTAAACCCTCTCAAAGACTTTGCATCTCTAAACTCATCCTCTATAAAGCATCACGCTAAAAATATTGAACATAAAATACTTGATAAACTAGTCAACATCACTAATTGATTTTTGGATGACCATTAATAAATTGATCACATCTCAGCATCCTCAACTCTCAGAAGATGAGATGAAATATTCCTCCACTCTAATTTCCCCCATCGTCAATTTCATTTCCTCACAGCTCTGAACTCCTGTCCTGTCTGCAGAAGTTGGCGGGAAAATGCAAGAAATCTACATCAGCAATTAGAGGATGCTTTTATGGCAACACTCTTGCGGGAGTGAAACAAGGCTCCATCTTCTCCCTTCAGCTTTTCTCTGGCTAATAATACCCTTCTTTCACCAGCTAAGTGAGCCATTTTCAGACACACGTTCCAGTAGCGGATGAGATGCAGTCGAGCTCACGACTCCTTTCATTTCATCACAGCGGCGCTGCCATCTCATCTGACGAATAATGTCAAAGAATGATTCAGACTAGTATCTCTCTAAAGACAGTACATGAAAATATAGCTTATGAAGACATGGAGATTGTTAGTTACATTTTTACCACTCTAAACACCACATGGCTTCACTGTCTTGTGATATGTAAAATTGTAATATGTGTGTGTGTATGTATTGACTGAAGGGACATGAGTGTTGTAGTTGCTTGCTGTTGAACTGAAGTGAACATGGCAGTCACGGTGCATTTTCTTATTATGGAAAAGAGCGACTGTGGCAGTTTCATAAGAACTTTTTTTGTGTTCCTTCCACAGAAAAGAAAAGAAATAAGTCAAATGAGTTTTCAGCAGTCAGTTCCCCATATTTAAAATTAGCTGCTTGAATTCTTTAGTTAATTTGATTTAAACAAGTGGATATTTTAACCTGTACTTCAGCCTATACATATATATATATATATATATATATATATATATATATATATATATACATTCCTTTTAAACACACACAGACAGACAGTATATATGTTCTTTCTTTCCAGTATTAAAAAAGCACATGTATTATGTTCAAAGATATAAGATTTTCCATTCCAGGCTTTAAAAAGAAAATCAACTTACTACAGTGTACATATTTTACTGCAAGAGTGGTGTGACAATACTATGCAAAATATGTTATATTATGCAAAACCATGGTTTGTTCTTGAGCGAGAGCATAAGGGAACATTTAACCAGTGTTACTCCATGCAGGTAAACCTCGGTGTAAATATTAATGAAATAGAAATCTACCCTTTGAATTAGCTGAGCGCTTATTAATTTAGTTTGCTTGACTCTTGCCTTAAAATAAGAAATATGTTGATAATAAAAGCTCGCAATTGGATTTTCAGAATGAGATATGCTTTCATCTTTTCTCAGCTGAAATGCCCTGGAGGAAAAAAACGTAGTCTATCAAATTTTATAGCCAATTGAATATAAACTCAGATGCAAAACAGTACTGTCATGCCACTATCAGTGATTAATGAGCTCATGATGCCATACAAAATATGTACCATACCTGTAGATGTCTCTGGCCATGCCAAAATCACCAATCTTAGCCACTCTTCCTGAACCTTTGCACGTCAGAAGACAGTTCCTGGCAGCAATATCCCTAAGAATAAAAGAGAGATTATTCCGACTGTCAAATTTTGCAGACAGATACACTAACCTCCAATGTTTTCTCTATTTAAAATAGAATTTAATTTAAAAAATCATATATTATGCTTAGAAAGATATTAAGTAAAATGGCTACTGCCAGACGTCCTGTCAGGGGCTGGGGAATGGAGATTCTACCCTGATCTGTTGGCGTCTCAAGAGACGACCCACTGTCAGCTCTGACTCTCCCTTACATCCGTGGTGTAGGCTTAGCTGAGGCTTTGTCTCTATGCATTTTTCTGAATTGCTCGGCTCACTGGAGTTCTAGAGAGAGAGCGGCTGACCCTTGAGTGGCACCAGTTCCTGTGTGCCAGTCTCTCAACTGAGGTTATGGAGACAAGCCTCAACTCTACAGCTCCCCCCATGAGGAATCTTTAAAGTTCACTCTTGCTGTTAGATGGAACCAGTTAACTACCCAGTGGCTTAAGTGCTGGAGTTCCTTCACTGCCATTTTTTCTCCTGTCCACACCATCTGCATGAAGTGCTGGATCTCTGGGGAGCATTACCTGGACATTTGATCCCTTTATGGAATTAAGGGGATGAGGCCTGCAGCTCAGGTTAGAGTCCCAGCGGGGGTATCTAGCTGTGACTTCAGAAGAGTTGTACCAATCTAACAATCAGCAGGTGGTTTTCACAGTTAATTTCGGGTCTTGAGCCGTGATGTCTGCCCTCGTCTCTGCCAGTAAGCCCATTCCTCCCGGAGTATGGCAACAATACCTTTGTTGTAAGACTTTATATACTGAATTTGTGGGGTGCTCTCATCCTAAGCTGTACTTGAGCAGGATCACACAAGGACAGGCATTTTTTTGTTGTGGGTATTTTGTTGCCCAAAGTGCCGTCATATGTCACAGCCTGAGTTCCCTTCTCAGGGAACAAGGGTTACAGTCGTAACCTGAGACGTTTTCTTAGAATACACTGGTACTTTTGCCTAAAAGATAAATAATAATTCTAAAACTATATTATTATTCTCATTATTCTAGTTATAAATGGTCTATTGTCTAATTACTGATGTACACTTTGTATTATTAGTTATTAGTTATTCGTACACATTGTGAGTTGTTTTCCATACATATTTAGAGCATGTGAAATTAATGACATCTCAACTAAGACAAGGACAGAAAACTCCAATTATAAACAATGAAACTGTCAACTAGGCAAGTGTTTGAAACCACAAGTAGAAACTTAATGGGAGCATTTCAGTGTCACTAACAGTAGTCTATAGATAGGCTTTTGTGAAACTCAAAGTAACAAGACGTTAATGAACAGTGCTTTGCTTTTTAATTCTTCTTTGTCTTATTTTAGCATCTTTTTTTCTGACATTACCAAGATACGGGAAGATGAATAAATGCCAGGATGAAAAATACCCTGTTAGTTGTAGGGGTTCTCACACGTGGCACCAACATATGTTTTGCGCTATGGTCATACATCATTTAAGGTGTCAAATGAGTCTTTACTTCTTTAACTATAGAGAACAATCTAAGAAGTCCTTTGTGTGAAAGTTTCTAATATAGTTGTATGCTGAAATACTTGGATACAACCTAAAGATAGTATATTTGTTTAATGGCAACTCTTTCTAAGCACTATGAATGAAGGCCAGTATCACTGATACCAATAATTGTCTTATTTGATGGATTTTTTCTCTCTCAATTTTAGGCATTCAATATTACAGAATAATTGAAAGCTATCGAACTTAATATTTAGGCTTAATATATATTGGAGGGAGGGAACTCTCTTCTCTCTGATTGCTTTGTCATCTTCTGTGTGTCACCTGGTGGAAGTTGGACTCTAGAGATTGTGTTTTTCTGTGCTCGTCTTTTGTGCTAAACAGAGTGCTGTTAGTCACTCGTGTGAGTGTGATCTATTTTTGTTGTAACTTTTGTTCTGTGACCTGAGAAGCTGTAGGGGCTGAGTGCCTTGTTTTGTTTTTGCAGGCCTAAAACCCATCAGTTTTCTCCTGTTTTGCCTTAGGTAAGGAGATAGGGGAGTTAATTGTATGTTTTTTTTTTTTCATTTTGGTTGATTCATAGGGAAGTTAGCTTTATTGGGAAGTTTAGTTTCTATTATGTTTAGCACACTCCTGATGATCTTGCTTCCAAACTTCTTTTCCTTTTTATGATCTGCATTCACTTGTTTCTTTTTTTTATTGAAGAGATACCGAACGGACTGTTCCTCTAAACCAGGGGTTTTCAAAGTGTGGGGCGCGCCTCCCCTGGGGGGCGCCAGAGCATGCCAGGGGAGGCGCGGAGAGTTGTAAAAAATGATAGTCTAATATAACTAGAGTTGAGCCGGATACTCGGCTGAAACGAGTATCCGGTACGGATAAAGAACTTTTGCCGAGTACGAGTATCATACGAGTAATAAGAGTCATTATCTGTGCTCGGATTGAATAAAAATCCTCATTGGGTAGCTGACTGTGTCTGTGTTCTGTGATAGGCTAGTCACAGCACGCCTCCTTTACACATACAGATTTAATTCGTCTCGCGCGGCTCCGCCCTGCTCATTCACGCGCAGCACACTGAGACGGTGTCTTTCTCCATCACTCAGGTTCGCGCGTCTTCCGTTAACGTTTAGGGTTTCTTCAGCTTCAGGTTTGTTTGTAGTACTTATTAACCAGTAGAGTTCTAGTAAACGCTGGGTTTGTTCAGACGTGGTTCTTGATAGAATGCGACTAGCGTTGCGTCTCTGCCTGTTGGAGATTTTTATTTAACCGTCTGCTGCTCTATTAAGTTGTTTAACTTCGCGCACTGAGTGTCTGACGCTTTCTTGCTGTTTTTCATACAAAATAAAGGAATGCAGATCTTAAAAACAGCGTCAGACTATTTGATCCTTAGAACACACAGTCCCCCCTCTCTGTCTCTCTCTCACTCACTCACACACACATACCTGGTGTGGAAATAAATAAATAAATAAAAAATTACACTGATCATAAAAAAATTAAAAGTTAAAAAAAGAGAGTTATGTTTAAATGAAAACTCTTGTTCATTACAGTTTTCTTCATAATTGCAACCGCATGAGTTGGATTAATTGTTGCAAAACTTGTTCTCTATATAGTTCGTTTGTGATCAAAACCGTTGATCTGAAGCTCAATGCTGATGCTGTCATGTAAATAGTTTTCTAATCAGCAATAAATATAACAATTTCTGATCAACCCATATCAATTGCATGGTTAAAAATAACATACTGGCTAAAGCCCCGCCCACTTCCTGATTAAAACCCACCCACTTCCGGGTTATGCCCCGCCCAGTCCGTGTACAGATACAGGGGTGGGGGGGGGGGGGGCGGCGTTGGGTGGGTTTTGTCAAAAGGGAGGCCCACTATCACAGACTTTGAAAACCTCTGCTCTAAACCTTTAGGCAACTAGGAAAGTTTGGTCTTGTCATTTATGTTACACCCTAGACCAAGGACCGTAACAAAATCATAAGCAAAAACCTGCATTTGTTGGCAGGCTTCTTAGCCAAAAAAGCTTTAAACTGGTTTATAGTTATGAGGACAGTTAGAATTCTCAAAGTGCAAGAGTATTCTTGTTTGTTTCTGAAGGGCGAGTCATGAAAGTTTTGTTTCCAAGAAGGCATTTGGTGTCGAACACCCAATATCTGACAGCAATAGATTACGCCTTTTGTGCGGAAAAAAAAGTCCTCTGAAAGGGCAAAACAATCAATCCCTCTGGGTTTTGACCAAAAAGTTGAAGTTGAACACGAAGGCCCAGATACATTTTAACTCGGCTGTGTGAGGAACCTCAGTAGGAAACTGCAGATGGGAAAGTGTCTCAGCGTCCCTGTTTTAGAGCTGGATTGATGACCGGACTGCTCATGTAGCATAAATGAGCTCTAAGTGGACTCATTTTTCATGTCGTTCTGGATGAGAGTGTCAAAAAGCAGCAGAACTCCCAATGCAAGTACACGAGGGAAGCAGAACTCCAGGATGGAGTCGAGGAGCGCTGCATTTGCGCTGATCATCCATTTAGTGTTAAATTGATCTGTAATGTGTGTCGGTGTGTTAGGCTGTTGGAAATGATACCTGTGGATGAACTGGTTCTCTTCTAAGTACTGGCAGCCACGGGCGATGTCTCTGGCTATGTTGAGAAGATCCACCATGGTTAGACTTGAAGGATGCTCCTGGGAAACATAACAGAAGTCAGAAAGCTGTATGGCCATTGTAACACGCAGTTCAATGTCTGTTTAATTTCATTGTGTTTTAGTTCCATTTTCCCTGCGTTTCCTGTGTTTATTGCTTTACATAGTTCCTAATTAATGTACTCACCTCTACTGTTTTACCATCATTTTCTCCTTAAGTTCTAGGTTTTGTTATTATTGTGGTTGTGTTATTATATTTCATATTTTCAAACATACACAGAACAACTTGATCTCATGAAAATTATATGTTTTCAGTCGCATTTATTTAATGCAGTTGACTATTTTCATTGGAAATTATGATTTTTCATCTTAATCTGTTCAGTTTTACTTCGGATGCAAACTCATTTCAAATAATTACATGATACACAAGAAAACACTATGAAACCTTAAAATTAATAACATTTCTGTAATTGTTTAACTTAATATTTATTTGTTTGCCTTGGAACTCATTAGACATGTTATCAATATACTGTGAATCCAACAACAACTATACAATACAGTAAGGACAAAGCATAAAAAGATGAATTATCTATTTTATCTGCCACTGTAATCCAAATCTTTAGAATCCATGTGAGGAGCAGGTCTAAAATCAAACCTTTACTCAACGATATTCATCTCCATCCTCAGTATAGCGACCGTAAACGTCAAGCTACACAATTGTTACAAATTCAATTTGCTTTACAACAAATTTTTACAGCAGTGAAATCAAACCCTCTCATTCACTGCCATTCCATGTTCCAGGTGATGTGTTCTATGTAATTGTAACTAAAATGGTAATTTTAAATTTTTCTGCACGTAGAGTGTTATATATTTTTTTTATATTCTATAAATGCGATTATGTTTATGGTTGAAGGGATCTTAAAAACAACCCCCCCCCCCCCAAAAAAAAATAAATAAATAAATAAATACAAATAAAATAAAAATCCCTGCATGTTTTGTATGCATGTATGTTTTAGATGTTGTCAATACATTCATACTGTGTGTATAATATGTTCATATTTCAGACATACAAAACAGAAGCAGATTGGAACTGTCAGGGCCCTGAGGCGGCCTTAAACTATTGTAAAAAAAATAAATAAAAATTGTTACAAACTTTTAAATATTAGTTTAGAAAGTATTAAAAACTGTAGTTACATCCGGACAAGTCATTGAGAGACTCACTTCAAATAACAGGAAAAAGTACCATTCATATCATCCTTCCAGATGGGTGGGGCTTGTTATGATCAAGTTAATGATGCGTTCTGTCTGCTGTGGGGGAATTATTATATATTTTTTTGTTAAATAGCTAGCGCTATTTGGTAAAGAAACCGCAAGCCACGTTAGGTTGGACATCATTGCTAATTTATTATCAACACTGTTTAAGACAAAGGAAGATCAACACAGGGGTTCAGATTGTGAAGAAAGCCAAAGCTTTACCGCTGGAACTGTTTGCTGTTTGGGAAAGTCATTTAAAGTCGTAGGTTATTTGACTGATTCTGGCTGTCACTGCCAATGTTTAATATACAAGCTTTAGTTTAATTAATGGTTAGTCTGTAAATTGAATAACTTAGCAACCATGCACATTTACTCTAATTCTGCACAATAGCTAATTTTTCCCAAATCTTAAGTATAATACTGTCTTTCCTATACAGTGGCTACTCTGCTAGTCTGATATAATTTATTACTATTATGATTCATTATCAACATACGCAGAAGTGTCTGTCACTAATGTGCTTTTGTCTCAGCGCCGTCAGGACGGGGTGGCTGACATTACATTTTGTTAGCTTCGTGGCCTGTTGTCATCATTTTCCACAGAAATGACACTCCGATTGTGTGATGATGCAATTCTATATAATGATGATTTGCATTTTATTCCTTTGTTTAATTTTGGTGATAATGGTCATGCTCACTTGCCCGTTTTCTTGTCAAAGGTAACATGCAGTATAGCAGAGGACACAGTGTGCTAGACTGATTTTTGGCTGGGTTTCCTTTTTTTTCTGACGAGGGAAGGTGGTGAGAGGGCCAGGAGAGTCAAGAGTCACGGTTCACTACTGATTTCCTCTTGAGTTGGGTTCAGCACAGCATGATTACAAAGCGTTTTCGGCCAGGAGTTCTCAGCACAGTTGGCGGCTGCCTGGCAGCGAGTTTCTCTGCAGCTGGCCAAGCGTACTATTTGAGTGAAGTAAACACGAGTTAATAATAAAATTAAAAGAGATATCTGATCATCCTCCGTAACGCAGTCGCTATTTACATCTCTTATCTGTCTGTAAACTCTTGCATTACCAAGGCAATGACTGATTGATTTTGTATTGCGTCCCAAAAAGACGTGTTATCATCCACACAGTGGAAAATGAAACCATATCTTTACCGGCTGGGATGGATTGGCACAAAACAAATGGTTAAGCAAAGAGAACGGTTTGGCCAGACGGTGGAAAAGTGTCTTCTATGTGTATGTGTGTGTGTGTGTGTGTGTGTGTTCTTACTAGTCTGGGTCTAGTTTCCCTCAGGAAGCTCTTCAGATCCCCTCCGGCCATCAATTCCAGCAGAATGAAGCGAGGCAGAGCCTGGAGGCTCACCCCGATGCACCGCACAATGTTTTGGTGACTAAACTTGCTGTCAGGAGAGAAAGAGAAATTGGGTCCAATTGCTATACGTCCAAATAAATTAGCATATAAAACCATGTACCGTGTGAGCTTATTTTTACCTGATTATTAGAGCTTCCATTAAAAAGTCCAGTTCGTCCTGCTCAGAGCACACCTCAGGAAGGGTCTAATCAAAGAATCATTCCATGAAACTCTCATTAAAGTAACAGCTGAGAATTGATGTCTCTGATGTTTAACTTTAACTTTGTAAATTTATGATGTTACAAATGCAGCTCTATTGAACTTTCTAATAATTAAAGGTGAATAATTAAAACACATACACACACACACACACATATATATACAGTAATACCTCGGTTTACAAGTGACTTTGTATACAAGCAAATCGGTGTACGAGCATTGTATCGGAGTACGAGAAAAAATGTCCCTTGCCCATGCGCATTTTTTGAAGAAAAGTCGAAACGCTCAGCAGCTTCGCACGCATTTTTAATGGAAATATCCTAACAACAGCCTCTCATAAAACCTATCATCCCTTCACTCGTTCATTCTCTCAGCGTCGCTCGTTTTGGTTCATCATTCACCACAGTGATACTTTTATAAGTGATTTACAGCGGTTTTACCTCCTGTTGTTACATTAATTGTGATCGCTATTGTTCACGTAGTGAAATATATACGTACAGTACAGCATATAAACAATGACCTCAAGATGAGTAAGAAAGAAGGGATGAAATTCTCCCTGTAAGCAGTAAAACCCTCCTCTCGTCTCCTTCACGCCAGCAGCGACGCGACTCAAAGCTAAAGTGCGTTACAGTAAATTGTCAAGTATTTTTAGAGTTCAATTGTCAATTGTTAATTAGTATCTATACGAGATCTTAATGGTTATAATTTTAACTGTAATTAATAGGGTAAAACCCAAAAAATATTTAAATTGTGCATTTATGGTCATGTGGAACGAATCGAGTGATTTTTATTGCGTTCTTATGGTGAAAATTGTTTTGGTGTACAAGCATTTTGAGTTACGAGCTCTGGGAACAAATTAAACTCGTAAACCAAGGTATATATATATATATATATATATATATAAAACATTAAAAAGTCTAAC
Source organism: Rhodeus uyekii (assembly GCA_037043235.1). Lineage (NCBI taxonomy): Eukaryota > Metazoa > Chordata > Actinopteri > Cypriniformes > Acheilognathidae > Rhodeus > Rhodeus uyekii. The sequence continues at coordinate 2,762,517 of JAWRVZ010000088.1, forward strand.
CAACCTCAAACATTTAAACAGTGTAATGCATGCAGATCTCACCTTTACTGCCACCTGCATTGGACTGGGCTCCCCAGGTATCCCAACAGCTAGTCCTTCATAGACCTCCCCAAATGCCCCATGGCCTAATCCTCTACAAAAAAAATACACACAGAAAAACCTTCATTATTGTCATTCTTTTTTCCACATTATATTACTCCACATATTCCACTTATTCCATTTACATTTCTGCATTTGGCAGACAATTTTATACAAAACAACTTATATTGCATTCAAGAAACACATTGACATTCTAATCAGTTCTCCCTTTTCCTGGGAACAAAACCCATGACCTTGACGTTGCAAGCGGCATGCTCTACTGTTGGTACTACAGGACGTTACAGCTATTAGAACATTTCTTTTCTTTGACAGTACAAGGACACTTCTCGGCCAAACGCAAGCACCAGACAATTCAAAATCAGAGGAACTGAGTGATGCTCCAAACCTGGTGAGAGAGATGTTCCGCCGCGGCACCTCCTTCAGGTCATTGACGGAGGCGGTCTTCCCACCAAAGCAGTAGTTGGGATTGTAGTCGGTCATGATGGTGGAGGCTCTCAGTTTGCTCAGCTTACAGTCAGGACTCTGAAGCTCCAACTGGATGGACTGGAGCTCAGTGTGCTTTCGTCTGTACACTGGACAATAATCAGCACAGCATTATATTTAACGGCCATTGTTCATTTCATATTCAGTGTGGAAATGAACTATAAAATTGTCGCACCATAGCCAGTTCTTATTGTAGGTGCCGAAAAATGTATTGTAACTCTTTTAATTGTCATTTATTATAAGAAAAAACAATAAAATAATAGAGAAAAATTACTTAGAAAATACTTAAGTTAGAGAATAATTAATCACATGATTACCAAAGTATGGCTCATGATTTAGAAGCTTTGAAACATATTCTTGAGTTGCGTTAGAGGGCATCTAAATCATATTCTTATTTAATATTTAGCATGTTCATTACAAAACTGATTTATTAATTTAAAGTGTGTTCTTCTGTAGTTTTCATAGTTCATTGCAAACTTGTGGAATACTATTTGGACAAATCTGAAATGACACAAACAGTTTTCACAAACAGGCATGTTTGCCCAAGTTTGGTGGGCTTGACCCAGCCAGTAAACACATTAGTGCGGCGTCTGGAAGTGATTTATTCATAAAGTGTAGATTGACAAGGCTTGTCAAAGCCAAGTTAACAGCCCATTTATCACGCGTCTATTCTATTTATCACCCATAGACTGCTACTACAGTGTAGACGGACAGATGATGTGTTAGGTGTGAGAGAGAGACAACCTGTGGTTAATGCATGGTGCAAACATGAGACATGCCTCCTCATTTTGAATCTTCACAGCTGGTGCTTGTTTTTGTCTTTGCAGAAAATGAAGAATTGTTACAAATGATTTACTCCAGAGTTTCAAACTTTTTTCAGTGCGGCTGATTAAATTTTACATATTTGTGTAGTGTTCTAATGTTTTATATGACAAAAAAAAAGTATTTTTAGAAAACAATTCTATAATTTCTGAAATGGCATCGATACTAGAATGCGTTTGTTTTGGCGTGAATCTATATCCACCCCCATAGGTGTCAGTATAATGTCTAAGACCACAGTCATATTAGTCAGTGAAGCATAAACGCAGAGTGCACAACATAGTTATACATTGTTGTCTGTGATCTGTCTGCAAATGCAGTTTTATCCTCTCTGTTTCTAATACCAAAAAAGGTAAATGCAACAACATACCTACGGTCATAAACAGGATTTGACATGGTCTACTTACTGATCATAACGCCTGAAACAGCCAATAGCAAAGCAGCGATGAGCGCGGAGGTCGCCACAGACAGAATCAGGGCCAGATGAGATGGAGACTGCTGGGGAGGCAATGTAGGCACCTCTACACAAACACACAGCAACAAACATACAGTTCACAGGAGTGAGGAATATCTCAGCTATAACTCAGAACCACTTTTGACTATGTGCTCACGTCATATGCGTAATGTGCAATTAAACTGGTCACATCTGGATTTTAACTTTCAAAATAGTTTTTTGGGATGGTGTTAATCATCTCAAGTAGCACAATTTCACAAGATTTTAATTTGTGCAGTTTTATTTTGTCCATTAGGATGAAAAAGCCCACACGTTTTCCCACCCATTTCCCTCCCCTTAAAGAAGTGGATGAAAATGTTTAAAAGAGATGGATTAAAACACCAGGTGAAAATAGGAATGTGGTTTCGTCATCTACTTGTGATCCAATCGACCAAAACGCATCTTAATACCAGGTGCAAACAGGGCCTGAAGGCTATTGGGCAAATAAAAATTCACGAGTTCACACTTACGAATGATTCAGGAGCAATAAATGCTAAGCATATTTGGCGTGCTGTCCGAGGAGAGGGCTCCGAGCTCGGTATTTAGCCCGAACCTGGAGCACTCCCCCCGTATCCTGATTTGATAGGAACAATTAAGTGTGAGGAGTTGGGGTGGTGGAGGGATGCCGAAAAATATCAGAGCTGTAGGTGAGTCAAATATGTCTATATATACCTACTTCCTCTCCTGCTGATAGGATGAGGTGTAATTGCTGATGACGTGTTGATTGTGTTAATCATTTGAACGTGCTCCTCCCGAACTTTGTTAATAAAACATCATATGATAAAAAGGGGATGAATATTTAATTATGCCCTGCCCCAACCTCCTGTTTGGAAATATGTCAACACAGGATAGTAGACGATACTCATCAAGTGATTTCATCTGGTCTTTAGATTACCAGAGAGGGAAAAGCATTGTCTGATGCAACTTATAACCCCAAAAGTTATCAAAGGATTTACACTTTGAGCTACTTTTAGGAGTTTTGAAATGTTAATATTAGCATATAATTAGAACGAATCCATGTGCTTTAACGCACTGATTGAAACTTTATGAAATGGGATTGGAGAACAGATTGAATTTGCATATAGGAACAGATGTCTAAAACATTCCAAATGCTTAAAAAGGTGTGCAACAATGTTTTATTTAGCTACAAGCTGGCAAACAGCACTATAGTTCACAGTGATGACCTCTGTCAAAGAGATTGTAAACGGTACAGAATTGAGCTGGGTTTTACAGAGGTAAGTGCAGCTCTTGAGAAAGAACACACTTCCCAGACCGTCATTTTACCTTTTTATGAGACAGTCGTTGATCTGATGTCAGCGAAGTGTATTATAAATGAACTAACCGGTGGAGTTGATGCAGGACACTCCGTCTGGGGCCAGTGTGAGTTCTTCATCGCAGTAACACACCATGCCCTCAGAGGTCTCGTGGCAATCTCCTGACTCACAATGACTGCAGTTCTGCACTGGGTTGATAATAACTTCACCATCACCTTCCATGCCTGGAAACAACATTACCGTGCACTTATGAGATGATGAGGTCTAGTACTACAGCTCGTGGCTTATAATCAGAGAGTTGTTGCTTTGATCCCCACAGGGATGAGCTATCAGCATTGAGCCCTTGAGCAAGACACCTTGATCCAGAGGTCTCCAGGGATGCTGTCCCTGAAATAAGGGTCCTTTACTATAAAGCACTTTCTTTAGATAGGAGCAACTGCTAACTGACTTAGTTAAAAGTGCAATATGTAACTTTTGGCCGTCTAGAAGTTAAAAACAAAATGCTATGCATTTTGTGGGAAAAAAAATGGTTTGGTTCTGCGCAACTGTGCAGATGAATATGGTTATCCTTCTGTTCATAAATCAATCCCTACTCGACTTAAAAGACTAGTTTAAATGGAAAGGATCCCAAGCTTTACCCATTCATAAACATTTAATACAATTCCAGTAACAACAACCGTAATGAAATGAGCCTTCATAATAATAGATAATGCTCTAGAGAGATACACACGGCAAGTTACCTGTTCAATAAAACACCTTACTCACGTAAGATGTGAAACACCATCTCTGTGCAACTTTTACAATATTTCCAATCACTCGGTTCCCACCATCTCAGAAAATCCAAGCCAATGTTGATTCTTGTTTTATTACAAGCTATGTTGTGTTCTCTTTGTTCAGGGTTTGTTTAAAACAGGTGCTTCCAAAGGAGTTTGGAGATTTTGCTTGTTGTGATGACTAACCTTGTCACTCCCACACCAGACAAAGTATCCGTAGCAACTTTTTTCTATTCACAGATATGATGAGGCACACACAAGCGACTGGCATATGCATTCAATTTCCCACTAAGACAATCAGGTCTAAAATATAAACACTTACACATATGATAGGCTTATACATGATAGGTTATACATTTCTGATAGGCTTACTTTAAAAATCACGTTTTGGAAGAAAGATGGATGGTGCTGATTTTGAGCAAAAAGTTACATAGTGTGCTTTTCAAGGTGTCATATCGGACTCTTGGTAATAATAATAGTAATAACAACAACAATAAAACATAACACTAATAATAATAATATTAGTGGGGTTTGAATCATGGTTCTGAATCAAAACTACTTCAGAGCATTCACTGCTCATGGATCAACATCAATGGAATGTATCAAATCATTTTCTCTTCCACGTAATAAGACCGTTTTAAAATAAATAAAATGCTGTGTTTTTACAAAAGATTGAAGCAAACATGAGAAATGTTGTACTAACTCTTTGGGAAAGAAGCAAACTTTTAGATGGCCCAATCCTACTTCCAGTACAGGAGATGCTTTTCATCACTTGCAGTCCACATGGAGTTAAGGTACTTGCTCTAAGGCACAATGGTGCCTCAGAGGGACTGCAATCTCAGAAACCATAAGGAATTTGGGTCACCCAAACTTTAGGTACAAACTTAAACTGCATGATATGCCACTATTAGTTCACAATCATTCTGATGTCTATTTTCCAAGAGGTTTGCTAGTTCAACAAAAATTGATTGGTAACACTTTACAATCAATTAACTACGTTAGATAACAAAAACACTTCATCCACTCAACTCTTGACTACTTTTTCCTTGAGTAGTGGAATCGGAGAGTTTATCATCCTCCAATGTTGTATGACAGTACAACCTTACATAGTTTACAGTACATAGTATAGTGCATAGAATGCCACTTGGAGCGCAACTAAAGACTTGTGTCACCTTTGAGTGGCTCCAGGTACATCTCGCCATCAGGACTTATGAAAGATGTTCCATCATCTCCATCTTTTCTGGGATCATTGTCATGCCAGGCACTGCCCCCTATAGCCATGGAGGAGAGAAGAATTCATAAAATGAAACAAAACTCTAGATGTAAAGAAAAACTATGAAGAAATAATGAGAAAATCAAGGCTGACATTTAGTCTAACCTCTGTATCCTCCACCTCCTCCACCAGCGGTGCAGGCTCCCCCACCACCTCCAAAACCTCCTCGAGTTTTCCAGCCTATGAATTGACAGGGATCACCACCCTGACCTCCCAAAATGAGTGGTCTACCACCCTGAGGAACAGGGGCACTGTCATTCCAGCCTCCACCACCCCCTGAAATACACACATCATAAAAAACTGATAAAGACACTTGCACCCCATCTCACTTTCTCTTTTTGGCTAATTAATTTCACAACAGGTGACTTCTTTTGCACCTCCAACAGATTTAAGAATGCAGAGTGGCATAAAGACGTCTCTTGAGAACATTTCTCCAGTCTCCTATGAGCATCCCTGTACTTCTAAAGCAGGTCAGTGCTGTTGCTTAGCATTAAAATGCTCAAATAAAAATGTGGCAAATTATTTCATGCGTCAAAGCTGTCCCATTTTGTTAACTCTCTCATGGTTTCTTAGCAGCACATGCTTTCTTGAGGAAAAAAAAATCAGCATATCAGTCAGAATATAGAAAGATTTTTTTTGTGACAACGTCAAACAGGGAGGGAGGAAGGGAGGGAAGGACGGATGAATGGATGGATGGGTGGATGGATGAATGGATCATTGAAAGGCCAACATTTATACAAGATAACACACTATCATATAATGTTTGCAGACTATATAAAATATAATGCACAACACATCTCCATAAATCAGTTACTAGCACTATATATAGAGAAAGACTATGGAGTAGATGAACGTTTTATCTAAATCTGCAGGGCAGAAAAAGATATGTGATGTGGCCTAGCACTAATAAAAAATAATCATCCAATCTGAAGTGTTGATGTACGGTGGGTAGAAAGACACATTAGAAAATGTACAATAATAAGGAAGATGAATACAGCAACTGATTCAAACCAATGTTTTGGAGTATAGAGAGTACTCTATACCTCAATAGATTAATATAGATCAAACATTGTACAAGTGTACAATCTGAGTTCTTTATGTAATGCAGCAATGTTATGATGGAAACATACCAAAAATAATTGGGAGAGAAAGTTTTGTACTTTTTTCTCTGACCCCAGCGGCAGTAAATAGAGCACAGTAGGGGATCTAGAAAAGAGCACCACCGACAGAAGCCATACTGAGCTCTCTGCAGGACACAACCAGAGCACCCACAACACAACACTGATACACAGACACACGTGTGCCTTCAATTACTTAGCCTTGAAAGCAGGGCACATACGCTCTTACTGTAGTGATGTTATCACCTTCCAATCGGGCTGGTGAAAAAAGCTCAAGAATATCCAAGACCCAGAATTCTAAAACTAATTTGCAGGATGAATCTCTGTCAGCAACAGCTATAGGGAATTTGAAGAAACTATCACAAAAAAATCATATTCTATCTCAGACTGGATTAGGGACTATTTTGAAACCCAGGTAGAAAAGAAAATTAGTACGTCCACGTCCAAGAAAGAAAAAATAATCTTGGGGTATTGTTTTTTTGGGGGATGTTCATAAGCAATCCCTATATCCACTTAATGAAAATCATACACATGAAGCTAAATAAATATACAAGTAAAAGATGTTTGCTCTATGTGCAATATTTTCTGCTTCATTACCACTGCTTCTACTGTTTATCAGAAGCAGGCCAAACATCAGACTATAGACTTCAATAACAGCATGCTATAATTAGTCTAAATATTTTACTGTGTGAGAAAGAAAATCTGTAATTCATTATAAAACTTTGAGAGTCACATCAAGGTTACCTGCAGTGCCTGATTTTCCATTGCGGCCTTGGATGCTGGGATTCCTGTCCATTACTTCCTCTGGAGTTTCTGATTGGCTGCTGTAACCACGGCCTCCTCCTCCAGCTGCAATGAGTAGTGGAATATGGACTCCATTCATCACCTGTAACCAGTGGAAACATGAAGTGTGACACTAGTTTTTAACAGGGTAACACTACATATTGTCTCTACAAAAATAACTTTTCCTAAATGAAATGGAACATGTTATGGATATGCATCAATACACAACATAGAAAATACAAATAACCGTAGAAATAATCATTTTAATGTAAAGTGCAATTTAAATAGAGCTGGAAATAGGGAGGTGTGGATGTCTCAGGAGGGATCGAGTTCAGGCAGTTAATTTCAATACATCCCCAATTAAGCTCCTCCAGTGAATCTCCCCCAACCATTTCCACAACAGCTAATATCAAGTACTCTTTTGAGCATAAATATGATACACAAATACTGTTTGAAACAGTAAATAACTTATTTCTCAATTGGTTTTTATATCATTAATCACTGAGTAATTAGAACAGAAATGTACCAGAAAATAGAAGTTTGCACACATTTCGTGGACTAAACTTAAATTTACAATAAAAAAAACAACATATATTTAATTAACTGATATAATGTTAATATAGAAACTTAATTACATACTGAAATCTGTATTTTACTTTTATAATAGACAGACAACCACAAAAAGCTGATAATGAGAACGCCACCTGTAGAATCAAAGCTCATAATAAAAAGCTTTTCCATAAGCTAAAATAAATATTAATATATAACAGGTGCAGAGTGTCATGTTTATTACTACTAATAATAATAATAACAACAAAAAAATTACATAATGATAAATTAATGCAATAAACATTAAGTAACATATATTAAATGTCCCATTAGATTACAGTGTAAGTAAACGTGCCATTAACAGGTTTTGGTAACACTTTATTTTATAGTGTCCTTGTTACACATTTTACATGTAGTTACAATACTTCTAACCATAAATTATGCATAATTACATGCAACTATCCCAAAAAAACAAACTCTAATTCTATGCCTCAGCCTATATAACATGTAGTACATGTATTACTCACCCGCATATGTTTCAAACCTGTCAGACTTTCGTTCATCTTCGGAACACAAACAAAGATATTTTTGATGAAATCTGAGAGCTTTCTGTCCCTCCACTAACAGCTACCCAAATACCTCTTTGATGCTTCAAAATGTTCATAAAGAGATTTTAAAACTAATCCATTTGAATTGAATTGCTTAGTAAAAAAATTCTGAAGGAGACACGATCATATTATATGTTGAACAAATTAACAAATAGATTTTAGGATTTTATTCACATTTAAACAATCAGAAAACATAAACAGAGGTTCAAACTAACCTGCTTGACGCATGAGAACAAATCTCATTGGTTCTTACAGAAACTCAAGCATGCTGCATAACACATGAGAATAAATCTCATTGTTTCTTTTTCCAAAGCTGAAATGTGATGAGTAACATAAGAATGAGCCTCACTGGTTCTAACAGAAGCTCAAACGTGTTAACTAACAAGAGAATGAATCTAACTGGTTCTTGCAGAATTTCGAACTGGCGTAACATAAGAATGAATATCATTGGTTCTTGCAGAAGCTCAGATGTGCTGCGTAAGACAAGAATGAAACTCATTGGTTCTTCATTTGTGCTCCGAAGAGTCTTATGAGTTTAGAATAACATGAAGGTGAGGAAATAAAAACAGAATTTCAAGTTTGGATGAACTATCCCTCTTACAATTCTCAGTACTTTAAATTATAATTACACTGTAACAAGGACACCTATATTACAGTGCGTTTTAAAAACAATCAATAGATGTGTACATATATTGATGTACAAACACTACAATTTAAAATACAGTAATGTGAAAAGTGTTTGCCCCTTCCTTATTTCCTGAACCACAGTGAGAGCCATTATCCACAAATGGCAAAAACATGGAACAGTGGTGATCATTTCCAGGAGTGGCCAACCAACCAAAACTATACCAATTAAATTTTATAAAGGGTCACCTTGAAGACGTAGGTGCCCCCCCCTCCTCCGCCACCCCCTCCTTTGAGCTGGGTCTTGTTGAAAGATGGTCCTTGTTGTTCTTTGCAGATCCGGTCCATAGTAGGCACCATCTACCAAAAACAAAACAAAACAAATTAGATAATTTTATGCTTTATAAGATGATAATCATACTATTTTTTTTTTCTGAATGGAACACAGAGACATACAGTACTGATAGAAAGGATTACTCACATTAGGGCAAGCGTCCTCTCCTTCCTGACCCACTAGAATATACACTAGCTCATCCTTCTGTAACAGGAAGTCTCCGGTCATGTACACCCCATGTGACTTGTGTACAGCCAGGACGCTGCGTCCACCAGCTGCTCCATACGCTGTGATCCTAAACCCAAGACAAATAAGTCATTTAGCAGACACTTTCTTCCAAAGCGGGCAATTCTCCTGGAGTGACCTGGGGTTAAGTGCTTTCCTCAAGGGCACAATGGCGATTGCTCTTGAGTCACTTCACAGAGATCAAACCGGCAACCTTCTAATTACAAGCCCTAACTTTTAGCAACTTCACCAGGGATGACACGGAAGCTCAGTGCCTAATATAGTGTGCTGCCCTACTGCTTACATAATCAGTATTCCTAACTAATGTGAAACCTCATGAAGATACTGGAACACTCTACACAAGCAGTACTTCATGTAGTGCAGTTCCATTAGATTGTAATAGCATGTTTCAAAACTAACTCTTACACTTATATTCATTAAAACTAAATAAGACATCAATATTGGGTGGAATAGTACATTTAATGACTGTGAGAATAAGAGAAAAGTACATTATCAACTACACTTTACACTAACTACACAATTAATCGTTAAAAAAATTGCAATCTCGATTCAAACACCCACGTAATCTCATTCCTAAATGACAGCTATTAGTCTTTGTCTCTTAAACCTTTGACAAAATCACACCGGATCTTTCAAATCTGCATTTGCTTGACTGCTAATATGCCATCCATGCATGGCTTGTGTGCTTTGTCTTTTTTTCTCTCTCCCACTTATGCCATTTAAAGTATTCTTAAATCAAACAACTTTGGTGAGTCGGATCAGTGAACAAACACGGTGATTCATGTCGTCTCCTGTTACTGTCTCTTGCACGGCCTGCCACATGTATAGCGTAGCCTTGTCTGTCAGAAGAGAGGGTTTCACATGTGATAAATGCAGGGAGATATTTAAGGTAACGGAGATTTCAGAATCAGAGACACAGATCCAGACTTTAATTGAGGATAGTAAAAAGTAAGAATTAGATATTGCTTTGGATGCAACTAGCTTAGCGAACCCAGTATATGTTATCAGTCTGTTTGTAGAGCCCCTGCAGCATGGCAACAAAACATCTCTGTTTCATTTCAATTTGAACGTCAAACAGGTTCTCCACACTCAATGACACACCCACAGAGAATCCTGTTGAAAGTTCCCTAGTTATTGCCAATTCTATTACGCAGATCGGCAAAATAGAGACACTAGCCACCCTAGTCACATGTTTGCAGGGACTCGGGGTGCCTGACATCAAAGCAAATTTAAAAGTGCTGGCGAATGCCAATAGCAAATTCTCTAAGACTATAATTCATGCCGGAGATCACTAAAATTAACATTAAAGAGGTGTGTCACAAGTATGACAAGACACTGTAATATGCTCTGGCCCCCTTCCTTTTGGCCAGAGTGATGAGTTAATTAGCAAGTGTTGTCAGAATCATGTAGAGTTCATAGATGATTTACAGAACAAAATGTTTCTGGAGAGACCTGACCTCTTGAAAAGAGGTGAGGTGGTACTGCTCCTCTATTTAGTAATATGACACACAGTGTTAGATTGAAACCTTGTGTTTTGTGCATAGATGTATGTATATATCTATCTATCTATCTATCTATGTATTTATTCTTTATGAAAACACCATGGACTTTTGCACTTTGGTATGTTCTGTGGTTGTGTTTCCTGCTCTCCTTTGGCTCTTCCCATTATCCACACTGAAAGGAAGCCTGATTCCTCTTCAGCTGCACCTGCTTACCAACCAGAAGGAAAGCATTATAAAAGCAGAGCAGAACACTCAGCAAGTTGAGAATGCTTCTCCAGAGTGTGGTTGGTGCTGGGCTCAGTTCAGCCTATAGAAATTGTGTTCTTAGAAATATATGATTGTTGGCCTCTTCCATGTGAAGCATTGTGCTTTACTGTCTCTAAAATGCCTCAGTCTAAAGTGTAATTGTCTTGTTAGCTGTTCTTGAATACTAAATACTGAAGTGTATCTTTGCTGCACTGAGTTGCACCAAAACCAGGTTCAACTCTAACACTGTGTGTCATACTACTAAATAGAGGACCAGAACCACTCCAGGAGTACCACACCACCTCTTTTCAACAGGTCAACCTGCAGCTTGCTATTTTTATGTTACCTTGTTTGTTTTCAAAAGCTTCACCACGTAGGTGACTTTTCGCCCAATGTTTTTCATGGATGAAAAAGCATCACCTGTAGCTCAACCTGGCAAAGACAGAGCTTAACATCTCTGCCAATACGATTCTATAACATGATTTCACCTTCCAGATTGGCTCCTCAAAGAGTAACCCATTATGGTCCACCAGAAGTCTTGTAGTAATCTTTAAATACCAAAATGACGTTCAAAGATCATTTTGCAAAGACCGCTCGATCATGTAGGTTTGCACTCGCCTTCAACCGGAATGTTGAATCCCTGTCAATGTTCAAAAGACAGCTGAAAATGATCATCTCCTCCATGAGCACCTAGCATCACTCTCTCTCTCTCTCTCTCTCACACACACACACACACACACACACACACACACACACACACACACACAGATAAAAACTTTCCCTTCCTTGCTTTAACTTTACTTTAGTCCCTCCATTCTCCAGGTTTATACTGCTTCCAGCAATGTTCAAAACTTTGTATTGTGAAATTATCTTCTCCTTAATCATACTCTAAACTTATTTTATGTTCTTCTGGGCCCCAGATCACAACTGGGCCTATGGGGCAGATAGATAAATAGATAAATATCTATTTATCCATCCATCCATTCATCCAGGCCCCAATCACAAAGCAGACAAACTGGATATACTGATTATCTGTTAGCACTTTCACGTGACAGAAATCATATAAATTCCAAGATACGGAGACTCTTTCAACTATATATCATCATATAGAGACTGTGTCTGTTCCCCGAATTTGTAAATACAAAAAACTCCAAAACCCATTTAAAGGTAACAATTTAATTGCTGTTCAACAAATAAAAAGAGATATAATGTAGATGAACAAATAATAAAGCTTGGGTCGCTGAATATTTAGTCAAAAAATAGATGTGTAGATGTGCGGTATCTGACATAAACCTGGCTAAAACCAGACAATAAAATTACTTTAAAGGAGTTACTGTAATATACAAATATCTTCAATATATCTCAGAGGTCTAGTTTCAAATATAACTATTTTGAAGTGATGTGGCTTCATGTAAGGCTTAAGTGATTCATTCTGCTTGATATTTGTGCTTGCTACTGTATAAAGGCCCCCAGATCAATCTTTAGATCTAATATTGTCACATAGAATCACTGTTAAAATTCTGCCATTCAAATTCTGCAGCAGAGCAAGGACATCTCAGATCATTATCTAGGCACATTTATGCTCCATTCAGCCGTGTCTGCAAAAACAACTCTCTGTAACAAATATAGTAAAACCTTCACTTCTACTGCTATAGATAACTTTATAAATAATTTTCCTGATCAGTTCCATTTCCTCAGGAACCCAGAGCCTAGAAGAGCCTAATTGTTCATTATCTCTTTTCCAGGACTTTAGACACAGTAACTGGTAAACTAGAGTTGTTTTTTGCATTTCATGGAAAGACAATCCTATTGCATACAGCAAGGTCTTAAAACTGCTTGATCTGTTTACTCTAAATGAATACAACTCTAAGGATTTATCTGATAGAGTGGCCAAATTAATGAGAAATAATGCTTCAACCCTAGACATTTCCAATCAGAACAGCAGTAGTGACTTTATGAACTTCTTTACTCACACAATTGATAACATTAATGCCAGAGAATGCCAGAGGTCATAGATACTTTTCATCATTAGGAAACGTGCTGAAAACTTTTAAGCTGGCTATTGTTAACCGCTTATTAAAAGGAAATAGGAACTTGATCCTACAGCATTAGTCAATTACAGACCAATCTCGAATCTACCGTTTCTGTTAAGGATACTAGAAAACGTGTTGTCCTCACAACCATGTTCCTTTTCTTGAAATAAATGGTAACTATGAGGATTTCCAGTCAGGATTTAGACCATATCATAGTACTGAGACTGCTCTCATTAGAGTTTAGAAATGATTTGCTCTTATCATCTGATCATGGTTGTATCTCTCTATGAGTGTTTCTGGATCTTAGTGCTGCATTACTATCGACCATAATTTTATTTTTGAATAGACTGTATTTTTCTATAAAACTTGAATAAGACTTTTTGAATAAAATTATGTTGGCATTAATGGAATTGGTGTGGTTCAAATCATACTTATCTGACCATTTTCAGTTTGTAGCTGTCACAGTCTGCTCACGCTCCTCCTGTTTGTCCCTCCTGTGTTGCCGTAGTTGTCTTATTAGTTTATTACCCTGTTAATTATGCCAGCTGTTTGTAATCTGTATTTAAACACCCATGTTTCTCTTGTCGGTAATTGTAATGTTCCATGGTCGTTGCATGTGTGTGGATGTACTTCCATGGGTTCTCTGAGTTTGCACCATCGAGTACCTTTTGCGTTTATATTTAAAGTGTTTTCTGTTAATAAAAGTAAGAGTGTTCTGCAGAGCTGCCGCCTCATTCCTCTCCGCATCGCACACCGCAATCCTGGTGCTGACAGTAGCAGTAAAAAAAGAGGTGTCATATCAATCACAAGTTTAGCATGGAGTTCCTCGAGGCTCCGTACTAGCTCTCTCTACATGCTACCATAGGAAGATATATATAGGAAGCATAGTATTAGCTTCCATTGTGACACGGATGATACTTGGCTCTATATTTCTTTGTGCCTCTGCGAAACCTACCAATTCAAAAATTGCATAGCTGATTTTTAATGAGATTCTATTTATTGGACCAATAAACTCTTCACATAATAACCCAGAATGTTGACTAACACTTGATGGCTGCTCTCTCAAGTCAAACTTGGGTGTGCTCTTTAATACCAATATTTAATTTGAAAGTCACAATTCTAGCATCAGTAAAGCTGGATTTTTCCATCAAAGAAACAAATCTATTGACATATGCTCTCAGTGCCAAATGTGTAAAAGTTAGTTCATGTGTTCATGAGCTCAAGGCTAGACTATTGTAACGCTCTACTGGGTGGTTGCCCTACAGGCTTAATAAACAAACCCCATCTTGTCCAAAACACAACAGATAGAGTTCTTAATAGAACCAGGAAATATGAGCATATTAGCCCAGTTCTGTTAATACTGAAATTGGCTCCCTCAAACATTGTGTAAATTTTAAAATAATCATTTTAAACACACTGCAGCAGTTAACATTTTGTCAGAACCTCTAGAAATGATGAATCATGCACTATAAAAATGTATATATTTTTTTACATCCCTCCACAACCAATCCTTTAAATTGAACAATATCCAGAACAGAACAAGACTGAAAAATTTAAGTATAAAAAAACATTGTTTTATATCATAAATATAATTCTTCGTGCTATTATTCAACGGCAAGCCTTAAATAATGTATTTGAATTGAAACTGAAACTTCCAAAACTTTGGAATCTAAGGTATTCCTAATAATAATAATAATAATTCCGGATAATATGAAGTATGTAATGAAATAGATTTGTAGTCTCTGGCTGCTATATAGTCTACACTGGGGAAAAAAACAGTATTTGACGAGAGAATGAATGAACAGCAGAAAGTTCCCAGATGATCTTCTTCCTGCAAGGTTCTGAAGTGTGCATGCAATGGACGCTTTACTATCCCATGCCGCCACGTGTGAGGATTTATGAACGGCAGTGAAGCGCCAGAACTGAAGCTGGCAGCTCGCATGACAATGACAATGTGGTGAATGTAGCACATCCAGATTGCGTTCATATAACACGCATTCACACTATACAGAATGCACTTTTCAGCGTCGTGAAGTAATTACTTATTCAAAACAAGTACCTACTCAAGAGAGTATGCAATTTCGTATTCGTCCTTTTGCGTCAGGAGCAAATGTTGTCTAGGTAGGCAGTTAGCTTTGAAAAGCAGCAAAAAAAAAAAAAAAAAAAAAACTATTTTCTTTACAGACTTTGCCAAGTTAATGTCATTATCAGTCTGGGTACTACCTCAGCAGTGCAGCTGATGACTTTGGAAATGTGTTTTCTCATTCCTCATTGCTCCACAGACAACAATTACCCGAATGACCTGACGGGCCTGATAACAGGCAGCAATTGTGCTGAAGAAGAATGTCTTCCCATTTCATGATTGAAAAAGTAAATGCTAAACTACTGAAAGAGGATATTTTGACTTGAGGTGGACATTGTTTGTGTTTGTGTGTATACGTGCGTGTGTGAGTACCTGTATTTCCTTGTCTCTGGGACGCGCCACATCTGGATGCCCTTGAATGGTCCCTTAGTGCCCACAGTGACATTGACATTGGTGTTGCGGTAAGAGTTACTGCACTGTGTTGGCGTAGGACCGTCTTGTCCTGTCGCTCCACAGGTGTGGAATATCCACTTGACAGCTGCAAGCACACACAAATGCCCACAGATATAACAAAGGTAGTTATTTAAGCAAAATAAGTCTATACTGTTTTAGGAGGTGAAAATTGAAAGATAAGCTATGTGATGTGATGTGTTTGGCTGAATAGGCTGTCAAAAACTTTTGTTTTGTTTTGGAAACCTGTGGACAGTTCACTGTCGGCCTTCCCACATCATACACAGTATACTCACTTTTGGCTCTCACACACACCACACACACACAGATTCTAAAGATTAAAGTGTATTATGAATGTTGCGCCACATTTCATGTTTCTGACAGTTTTATCACCTTTTGTCAGGAGTTACAGCAGAGACAGAAGTCTGATTCGCGTCATCTTCATGTGATATTTATTGTCTTTGTTTATGGAACTTTTAACTGCACGTATATTCAAGTTTAAGTTAAAATTGACCTCCGAAGCACATTTAAAATCAGCCGCATGCTGTGCTACAATAATATGTGCTGTGCTACAATGTGTGCCATCAGGCACACAAAAAAAGAACACCACAGAGAGCTGGAAACAACATAAAGATTGACAAACCTATGTACTAAAAGCCAAAAAAACAGGATTTGAACTCAGATAAGGTAGACGCCAATTCACTTCTAAGAGGCTGCGGTCTGTAGAGTCTTTGTTTAGCATGTCCTCCTCCCACGTCAGAGACGCCGGGTCGAGTAAGACCTTTTACACAAGGACGGTTTTTTATTCCAATGTGATTTTGTTTCCGCATTTTAATTTTTTTATTAATTGGTGTTCTACAGCAACAAGTATCTGGTGTATAGACTGTGAAAAAGAAGTACCATGACATACTTTTGAAGTATACTTATACTTTAAAAGAATATAAATATGCATGAACATAATATACATTTTTGTAAACTTAACCACGTTAATTGCAATTAAATAACACTTTTATAACTGTTTAAATGTATATTAAATTAAAGTATTTTAACTTTAAAAGTAATCTTTTGACCAATTTAAGTAGGATTTAAGTAACATTTCCATATGTTATTTTATTATTAATTCTGTTGTCTCTGAAAAATGTACTGACAAGAATTTATAGTAAACTAAAGTGTACGTTGATGTAATGATCTATTGAAACTTGTATAGCATATGTTTACATATATTTGTAATTACAGATTTATATTTCAAATACATTTGAAATTTTATTAAAAATATATTAACTTGAAATGTACTCTATATCAAATCAAATATATTACATTTATGACTATAAGTATTTTTCATGTGCTTTGTTAGTTAGCACATCAAAATAAGTGTCATGAGCATAAAAGATTATCAAAACAATGTATTCTAATGTATCAAATAAAAATTTAAATGTAATAATAACTAAAAAAATACTTTTCAGAACTGTAGTGTCTATAGACACAGTCGAATATTATATTGCATTATTGGCAAGTACAGTTTTATACTTATGAGATTTGAAGTACAGTTAAGTGCACCAATCGAATGGCCTGATATGAAAGGGCGGCCAATCCAGTTTTGACACAAGTGCTATCAAGTCTCTCAGATTGGCAAAAATAGGATGCATAAATTAGTTAGATTCTGGAGTACCAGTCGCATTTGACATTTTGGGTAAGTAAACACCCAAATACTTCCAAAACCGAAATGTGCTGATCCTAATGCTCCTCTTTCCATGCAATCATGTTGTTCATGTTGTTCCAAGTCTGCAAATAAAACATCTGAATAAATCTGAATTAAAGTTTAGCTCCTTTCCTGGAACCTATAGAGATCTGTAATTGGATCTGAAGTGAAAGAAAGCTTTAGAGGTTAAGTGCTGGACAAAATATCACCAATTATGGTCTTATACAACTTCCTTTATTACAGATCTTGAAGGTTTGATTGGTGGAAATGGCTGAGTCATCGGAAGCTGAACGGTGGCACTCAGTGCATCATGAGGTTAGCGGCCCGTCGCTTTTTTTTCTCATCAGAGGAAGCAATCACGCAGACAAAGTCGGAGGAAGTAATCAAGGAGACAAAGGCCAAGGGAGCTGATCTGACAGAAGAACATGCTCCCTCTCTCTGCAGAGCTGGAGATTTGAGTCAGCGTAAAGCAAACTCCCCCATTCGACTGGGCTATACTTGCCAAAATTATGCCATGGTGGAAAAGGAAGAAATCAATAGTGGAGGATGGAGTGGGAGAGGGCAGGAGAAGGAAAAATTAGAGGTAGCAAGAAAATTCCAAAAGTTTTTCAAAGCTATATCAATTATCCATGACTGAATCAAGGGAAGATTGATGTGCAACTGGGTTTTCCTTTGAGTTGAAAGAAAACTACGGTCAGGAATAAAACTCCACAAAGCTTTACTATAGTGCAAGTGTTTGTGTTTAATTATTAACTGTCCTGAGCAGTTGGGGTTTTCAAAACAGTTTAAAGCTAGGTGGATGTGTGGTAAAAATATATTAAGATACACTTATTTTTCCTGGAAATGCAATGGAAAAACATCACTTATATATATATATATATATATATATATATATATATATACATACATGACATTGTCATCATTATCCTGCACTCTCATCGGTTTGCTAAGCAAATTGGGGATTTTACACGCAGAGAAAGCTATTCGGGAATCGCTCGCCCAAGAGGAAACATGTGCTGTTACTGCCAGATCTCGATCAATGAAAATCAAGGGCAAAAAGTCATAACAGAAACTATTTTTGTGTTGTATTTCAGTTTCTACAAACGGAAATTTATTTTTAACAAACACTTATATATTGTAAGCAGACCTACTGTAAAAAGCTGAGGATGTTAGCCGTTAGTCTATGCATTTGTCATAGTCATCAATTTGCATTATGTCAAAATAGTTTTGAAGAATATACATTTATTCTATTGATAACAGGCTATTGTGACAAGCAGGGCAAGGCTGAGGGCCGAGGGATGAGAAAGGACGGGGCCAGGACTTAATGGTGTGGTTTGTTTATGTGTTTGGGACTGCTGCTTTTACTTTTGTTTTGTGTTTGTTTATTTATTAAAGTTTTGTGTTGAGGGTTCGCCGGTTCCTGCCTCCTCCTTTCAACACGTTTCTCCTTTTTGAGACCCTGCAGAGAACAGTAGGACAATGCATTTTTGCCATGTACAGCTGATCTACACAGGAAAACGCCTTGCATGAGCGAGGCTCTGTTAATGAGTCCTGATGAATTGCAGATTAGCTTCTCATTCAGATTTATTAAGGCTGAAATGGCGTGGGAGTAATTTCACAAACACTCAAGCACGCCATATTGATAAATGGCTATGCTCCAATGAGCAAGAACATAAGAGGAACACCTGTATACACATCCTTCTTCCCACTGAAGATGGCAATTGGAAGGACATTTTCAAAGGTCATGGAAGACGTCTTTTAATGACGGATTTGTGCATATTCAAAAGATAATCATGGTAATGTCAAGCAATGTTTTACTGTACAGCCCTCATGAGCAGTTGTGATCATTTGACAGCATGAATGTTGGGAAATGTCTACTGTTTATGGAGGATTTTGTTTCCACAGTTGGTTTGATTACATAATGGCACCTGCATTGAGACTGAAAAAGTGCAAGTGGAAGTGTATTATTAATGTATCAAAAAATGTAAAAAATTTATCAAATTAAAATTATTGCATTTATTTAAGTAAGGCGCAAGTGAGGTCCAAGTAACTTATTATTTATTAAAATGATTATATACGGTGACTTCTACTGCAGCTTCTACTACATTTTTCTTAGTGATATTTAGCGCCAGTTTATTGGGAAGAGCTGACTTTGTTCTCTTCAACTTAATATCATCTTTTCAGTTCATTAGAATGAAGAACTTAATACATGTTTGGAATGACTTGAGAGTGAGTAAATGAACTATAAAACGTCAACTCTTCACCAGTGATTTATTTATATATTAAACAGTATGTTTTTCCAATAGGCAGACATTTTCTTCTGACAAATAGTTAAAATTTGTTAAAATATTTAATTTCTTAACAAATAGTTTAAAAACCACCAAACTGCAGAAACAACTTCAATAGCATTTACATGATTTACTACAGACAAATAACATGATTCGTGCTTCTCCAGATATGTTTTAATCAGAGTCAGCATGGTTCCCTGGTGTATGAGTTTTGAAATGCATATTTGAATAAACTAAATGAACCAATCTCTGGCATCGCAAGCACTAGTGTAAAAGCACCCTTAGATGTTGCAACTGGCCTTTCAACACTGGTGGATAGACTGGTGCAGAAATAGTCCAGTAGATGGCACACTTTCTTTTCTCTGCAGTGCACTTGCATGAGAGAGAGAGAGAGAGAGAGAGAGAGAGAGAGAGAGAGAGAGAGAGATGGTATCTAAGCCACTGTTCATGAGCATTTGTCTTCTTTTTCCATTAGAAATCCAACACATTTGGTGTACTCAAGCATTTCAACTATTTCAGTATGTTCAGAAGGAATTACATGGTCTGGACTTTGAATTAGGTGCTTTAATATTTGCAGTGAATAACTCATAACTTGCCTAGTCTTTATAATGAACAATGCTACCATTGTTGAAATTGGGAGTGTTGATTTCATCTGATATTCACGTCATCAAAATATGTATTTATCGAAATTTGTGAAACTTTTTTGGGTGTTTCAATTAACATGATCCCAATAATTATTATTAGGTTTTTATAGTTTTGACAATTAGTCTAGGTTATTTGATATAAATATAAAGATTTTCTATTGGATTTTAGTTTGAGTTCATTTTAATAATAATAATAATAATAAAAACTACATCACTATTTTGTTTCCCCTTTTTTTGCTTTGTTTTATGTTTGAGTCATTATGAGTTCCCTCATGAGGGGGTTATAGATTTCCACATAAATAGTTAAGTGTCTGAACTGCTCTAGACAAATTATTTGCTATTAAATTGTGTATATTCAGAAAAAAGCATATTGTGCGCCATGCCTAATTTGACATTGCAGCCAATACAAATATTAAATAACAATTGCCTTACCTAATGCAGCAAAATCCTGCATTTGTGTAACTGGTCCCACCCGACACTCTCTGAGAGGGGTTAGAAACATGGTCTCTGGTGTGGGAGGCGGGCGCAATAACAAAGACGGTAAAGACAGCAACCTTTACCGTCAGTCACTAGCATGCCTGGGTAACGGCACCAAATGTAACCAGTCCTAGTTGATCCACTGAGCGCACTAACAAGAGAACTAAAGACAGTCCCTAGTGCGCCTCTAGAGGCCAGGGGAATAAGGTTTACACGCACAGCTCATGTCCATTACAATCTCACTCCCATCCGGGTCACGGCACCAAATGTGTCCTGTTCTACTCAATCCACTCCAAGCAGGATTCAAACCAGTGTCTCTCGAGGTGGGCTTGCTAACAAAAGCACTAAGGACTGCAGTTGCTAGCATCTTGTGGCCAGAGTAGTGAGGATTACACACACAGCACTTACTGGGTCACAGTAGTTGCATTTGGTCCAGGCCCGATTCCAGAATCAAATCACAGAGGGTGAGGGTATTTTTTGTCTCGTCCTTTTGTTATTTGGTTATCACTGTGTCAGTCATCTCAATTTTGAGAGTGAATCCCGCATTTATATGCAGATGGGCTTCTGTATTGAAGCGTGTATGTGGAAGCTTGTCAAGCATTGAAAACAAAATGTTTATGCAAATTCTGAATATATTATATTAATTATAATTCCTAGACAGTCTAACTAAGTCTAACTTAAACACGTATTGGCCATTGTGTTCAAGAAATCGACAAACACGTCTGTGATTGAAAACATTGCTCAAAACGCTGCAAAACCAAGTTGTAAATGGAAGAATTTGACTCTTCCAGATAGCAAACACAGATACGCATCGGATCGTTTGCCAACTCTTTTTCGCTAAATATGCTATTATTATGAAGGAAGCAGTCCAGCAGTCATGGGCAGCTTTCTCTCTGAAAGCAATCAGAAGCAGGCAGTGGTTTGAGTGAGAAAATGACCAAGCCAAGCCAGCCCCAACCAGCCGAGCCTGACTAGCCATAAGAGACCAGTTAAAACAGAACAATGACTGAAAATATGTTTGTTTTCATGTACTGTATAGTTTCAATATAATAACAAGAATAGACATGGTTTGCACCAAACTGCAGACTTAGAACACTGGGACAATTTCGGTCTGAACAAGCTAGACAAAAGTTAAGAAAGATAAACAGCTGAAGCACATGAAAGTAGCTAAACTCACATTCTGTAGACGCTGCAGGCTCTCCATTGAGTGGTGTAGTGGTCTTGATGTTCTCATTGCTTGGTGTGAACAGCTCTTGCGTGGGGCTTATGGGAGCCACCGGAGGAAATTCTCCATTGGCTGAAGATGAGAGAAAAGACACAATACATTGTTGCGGTCCAACAACACTAGTGAAGCCAGAGAAAATGTTGTAGTCATTGTAAAAGCCTATAGAAATAGCTCTATTTATTTTAGATAATATATTCCATGACAATACCCATTCTATAAAGCTGGTAATGATATTAGAATATTTGTCTAAAGAATTGCTTGAATGCATGAGAAACATGCGCTGAAAAATGGCTCAGCTCTTTGCATATTTTTTACATTTCGAGAAATGTTAATGATATGCTAATAAGGATGCTTGCTGATGAAGTCTCAAATGGGTGAACTCTTGACCTCAAAATCTTGATATGAATTACTTACTGCAAATATCACCAGGCTACTCGTTAGAAATGTGCACATAAACAATGGACACAAACTTTTATTTGTATTAATTGCTAATATGGGCTATATTTCCAAGCCACCAAAAATGGATGGCTCGTGAGTATTTTACTTTCAGAAAGTTTAATAAAACCTATTTCTGGGGGCATGTAACATTTAGCCAGATCCCTTTTCATTTCACAAGGATTTTTCTGCTTTCTGTCTCTCTCTGACTGGAATTGACATTTCCTTCACCTCTCTTGCAATTTTTGAATAATATTTTATGGGCAGGCACGCTTGATGCTCAAACATGCATATAGTGAGCAGTCAGGGTAAAACAAGTATTATGTGTATAATTGCATACCAATTGCATTGTTCAGTTGATGTGTTGAATGCACAGCTATGAAGTAGATCCAGGATTGCTGACTATGTAACAATTGCATATCATTTCGACTCGGCTGGTTTTTATGGAAGATATTTCACAGTGTCTTTGATTATACCAAGATTATACTTTACAGTGTCTTTGTTACACGTAGTACATGTACTTACTAAAGTAATAACAGTAATTGCATGCTACCAGCCCTAATCCAACCCCTAACCCGATCATAAGTACATGTTTTTAATTAATAAAGACATGACAAAAGTGTAAAAAACAAACTGTAACCATTTTTTTTAAGTAATGAAGGTTTACATCATTGGTTAGGGTGATTTTCAATGAATTCTTCAAAACCTCAATATTCAAATATTCATTATTTGTCTTCAAAGTGTTTATGGACTGTAATAGTTTGATTATGAAGCAAGTTATACTTGTAATGGACATAAAACACAGACTAAGCTCCACAAAAGTAGACATCCACCACCCATTGAGTCAAGAGTTTAGTTCATGTTTCTTAATTACTATGACAAGCCACATGAGCTTCTGCATTGTTCCAATTGTCAACTCCCTGTGAAGACAAATCATCCTTTTTCCCCATCCGTAGCTACTCAGACAATGCTGAGACTCCATGAAAAATGCTACCTTGCGTCTCCATCTCTTAATCACTGCTTTAAAAATACTCATCTACTCCCACGAAACTCCCGCACCACTCTGACTGGATTTGGCATCATTCATCACAATCTGGACTCGCTGTTTCAAGCCCCTTCCCATGATGCACCCTGTCGCATTGCTATTATCTTTGCTCCCATTTCGGGAATCAAAAATTAAGTTGATCTGTTAAAATCAAACCTCTAGGACACCCTGCCTTGTCTCGTGCTAATGGTAAAACATTTTTTTTTCTTTTATAGAGAACAGTCTAAATTCTGTAGTTAGTTTGAATAGCATAATCTTGCAATATGTTGATAAAATACAAGAGGAAAGACAATATATGTATTTCGTTGCCATAAACAAAAAGTGCATCAAACATGCTTAAATGATCTGTATATTTGGGTAATTTACAGCATTTTTTCTTGATGTATTTCACATAAATACAGTGGTACCTCGAGATACGAAATTAATCCGTTCCGAGGCGGCCTTCGTATGAGTTTTTCGCTAAAGCACGCCAGCACGTACGTATAGAAGATGCATGATGGGAGGGATGCTGTCCAATTAGAGAGAAGGATCTCATGGCTTGGCTAGCATCAGGAACCAATGGGAGAGCAGGAGGATGGTGGCGAGTCTACTATAACTAAGATGGCGGCGTGCGGCGCGAGTTTCAAAATTGTTATGGGGCGAATCTTGGACTTTCAGAAACCTTTTGTATCTTGAAAACTTTTCGTATGTAGAGCAGTAAAATTTTTCGTCTTTGCTTTCGTAACTTGGATTTTTTGTAAGTTGAGCCTTTCGTATCTTGAGGTACTACTGTAGAAGAAAGGTGAGCAAAAATCATGATAAGGAAAAATCATAAAACACTCTGCCCAATAATCAACTTGACCTGCATTGTTTTACATGCTACTTTATTACTTTTTATGAGATGAATGCAGTCTTCCATGCAGTGCTATACTTGGCAGGTCCTTTAAACATTGCACTAATGTAGTCCATTGATTTAAAAAAAAAATTTTTTTTTTTTTTTTTATATATATATGTGTTTTTTTTTGTTTTTTTTTAAATGCATAGATATGCTTAAATGATCTGTTCTCACAACACATGCATATCTAGACTACAGCGTAAAACAAATTAATTATATAAAATTATATTAATATAATATAATTTATTATCATTTTATAATAATATTATAATAATATATATATATATGTTATATTATTATAAAATGATAATAAATTATAATATATTAATATAATTGTATATAATTAATTTGTTTTACGCTGTAGTCTAGATATGCATGTGTTGTGAGAACCTTGTGAAAGGAAGATATTTTTCAATTGGATTTGTCAATCAAATAGAAAACTAATGCATGTTGCTTATTAGATTTGAACTGAAGCATATAGAATAAATGACATTCTAAAATGTAAAAAAAATGACATGATATTCTACTTGAAATGCATTACCCGTAACATTGATGAGTTTTAATCACTAGCCATGTATTTTCACTTCCACACAGCAGCACATACTGCAGTAGACAATTTTTGGCTGCTGGTCAAAGACAAGATTTCTTGAACTCTGGACGAATGTAATCCTTTGCTCCAGGGAGAACTGTCACTCAGCAGTTTTTCAAATCTGCCAGGACAATCACAAAACCACTTTGTCATCACTTTACAAATACTTCAATATGTCTCCATATCCAACTGAACAGTTGAGATACTTGAATGGAAGGTCTATAACAATCCAAATAAGTCTAGAACGATCATTTAAAGGGACAGTTCCCCCAATTGTCATTCCAAACCCCTATGACTTTGGTTAATCTTAAAAACACAAATTACAATATTTTTAATGAAACCTGAGAGCTTTCTGTCCCTCCACTGAAAGTCTAGGTAACCAAAACTTGATCCTCAGTCTTTGTGAAGAGATGCGTTCACTCTATTAACAGATTTAGGCTTTTATTGATGATCAACACACATACATAGAGCAGGATTGGTAAACACAGAAGCCCAAACGTGCGTACGTGTTGCATGAGAACCAGTGAGGTTCTAGTGTTTTAGTGTTTGACACACACACTCTCACGTTTCCATATTTATCATGTGTTATGCACTCTATGTGTTTATATGTGAAGAAAATCCTAAATTGAATCTGAGCTTTATTTAAAGTGATCGTATCTCTTCACAAGACTTCGATTAAACAGCGTGACTCATATGGATTATCTTTAACGCTTAAGACATTTTAGGATATTCAACATTTTGGAGGGTTAGATAGAAAGCCCAACAACATGTATGTGTACAAGATAAACTGTGTGTGTGTGTGTTTGTGCGTGTATAAGACACTGAACATCATCTTGGAAATGGCTGTGTTCTATTCTTTCTACGCATCTGAACTGTACACACACGATGAAGGTGCATTTGTTTTTTTGAACAAATATCTGAACACACTATCTGAAATAGTGTGATGGTCAAATTATTGCCACTTTTATTGTTAGTGACAGTAGAGAAAGGACAGGAAATAATGGGGGCAATGGAGAGTAATGAGATTGGGAAGGTCAGACTCAAACTTTTGTTCCTCGGCTCAAAACAGAGGCTCAAGTTTTTAAGGATATGTTAGGGCATGGCATGTGTTAGTATTCCAATATCATATACACCCATGGGTCCAATTGAATTCAGATGAAACAGGAAATCAGAGCAGTTTTCTGCCCACTGTCAGTTTCTCGTAAGGGGGATGTCAGATGAGAACCTCTAAATGCGTGCTTTGTAGTCTAGATAGTAGCACTTATTGCTGCGCTGCAGGGAGAACAACACAGCAAACGTGCAAACTTGTCAAATTCCCTTGACAGAATAGTAGGTGAGAATACATAGAAATAGCACTTATATAGCAGTAAGCTGCTCTGGCTCTAAAAAGTATTGAAAACCTTAATATATGGATGCAAAGCATTATGTCACAAAATATCAAATAAAAAAGAGGCATGTAAATGTTCATGAATAAAGTCAGGTATAATTCTCTACCTTTCCTCATTGCGTTACCAAAGCAAATGTTCCACTAACAGCTGACAACTAAGTGGAATACTTTTTGTGCTCATGGTAACACTAAAATAAGGTCTCATTAGTTAAATACTTCAGTTAATATGGACAATATACAAATTCTACAGCAATTATTAATCTTAGTTCTGTCACAGTCATGTTGTTT
Organism: Rhodeus uyekii; assembly: GCA_037043235.1. Taxonomy (NCBI): domain Eukaryota; kingdom Metazoa; phylum Chordata; class Actinopteri; order Cypriniformes; family Acheilognathidae; genus Rhodeus; species Rhodeus uyekii. The sequence continues at coordinate 2,789,258 of JAWRVZ010000088.1, forward strand.
CTTTGTCACTTCCCTGTCTATCGTGATGTCACTTGTTCACTTCCGGGACTTCTAGATCCTTCCACACCTGTCTTGTGTTAATCATCTCGTTAGTGTCTCCAGGTGTGTCCCTTATCCTGTCTATTTAAACCCTCCTGTTGTCCCTATCTTTGTCTCTTGTTGATGGTCCATGTGCTAAGTGTGTGGATGTTCCTGGCGCCAGTGTTTGCGCTGCTAAGTGCTGTTTTGTGCTCCGTTTTTGCTATTAAAGTATTTTCAGTTCTATCTCCTCGTTCCTCTCCGCATCGCATGCCAGCTTCAGTGTAACAAGTTCATTAGAATTTCAGCATTTACTGATATATTATTAAAATCAAAAGTTGTATTTATTAACATTAATTACTGCACTGTGAACTAAAATGAACAAACTATGAACAATTGGATTTTTATTAACCGATAGTATTAATAACAAAATAATAACTTAATAACTGTAACAAAAGTACTACGCATTGTTTGTCAATAAACAAACATTTTAGTGTCATTTTGAACACTATCCACCATTCATTTGATATGCAATTTTCGGTGAATGTGTGAGACTTTTGATTCATATTGTATAATAGTAAACGTTAAAACTCTATGCTGTCACTGTTTGGATTTGTGATTAAACTCTAATATTGTACTTCATACTCATTGTCGTGGCTCTCATCATCTATCTGTCTGTTCCTTGCTAACATTTGCGTTATAAACCAGTGTATTTTTTTATACAATATTAATTTATAATAATATGATAACAATTACCAATTTGCAATATCAAGCAGAAGCCTCAAAATGTAAGTTAAAAATGGCTTGACCTGTTCTTATGCTAAAAAATAAAGTGCATATATTAGATTTAAACTTTAAATAGTGTGTTTAATATAATAATATTATTATAAATGCATGATATTTATATTATATTTGCTATATAATACATTATATAAAATTTGGCTTGATATCTAATGCAGTTTTTTAAATTGTGGTTTAAATACTTGGCGCCGCTAAACCTCGGATGGAAATAAATTAAAGGAACTAGAACACACACACACTCTCACACACACACAGCATGCACCAAAACAAATCATTCCAATTTGCTTGAACTAGGTTTGCAGTCAGAATTCAGAGCAAATCTCACTGGACCACATAATATCTGACTCCAGCTGCCAGATACATTCATAATATTTTAGCTTGAGGCTTGATTTTTCTTTCTTTTTTTTCCCTCGGTTATGGTTGATTGAGTTCAAACTACAAGCTTGGACCGTTCACAGACAGTATGTTGCCCTATTTGCATGGTTTATGAAATAAAAAGTCAATCTGATGTTTAAGACTGGGAAAAATCCATGATGAATCTATAAGCTAGCTAAACCATAATTTATCTCCCTTTGTTTGAGAATTTCAGAATTTCAGAATCTCAAGTCAAATGGCATATCTGGCACCCATGATCCCTGTGAGATACGTTGGAGCGTTCCACTCATGTTGCCCAGAAGCGGCGCACTGCATGTTGCTCGTTTGGGAAACACCAAACCATCTCTGAGCAGCTGGCATTGTCATAAAAGCAGCGCTGGGTGATTTTACGAGGTTTGGGCACCACAGGTAGTGTCATAGAATGCATCCTAAAAAACCTAGTATGACTTCCATGACAGCCTTTTTTTTATTACTTTACTGTGCCATCACAGACTGCCGCACCGGATAGGCATGCAAATTTTCTTATTGATATGACTCCCTGTTCCGAAGAGAAAACTAATAAAAACAGGATAAGAGAGTCTGCTACCATGCCAAAGCCAGGAAATAGAGGTAAACACTCACAAAGTGAATCCAGTGCCATCTGTTTCAATTGGAGAACAGTGAGACGAAGTTACTGGTCTTACTGGAAACACGCAATGCAAATAGAATTGTAGATAATTCATGTATGCACTTATTAGAATGACAACAAAGCTCATTAGGGGTGGTCCAAACAGAGCCAGCCAAGGGTTAAGAGCCTTGCACCATGAAACGATGTTGATGGATCATAGTTTGTGATTTGTGGGGATAAAAAACAGACTTCTGGTCACAAGCTCTGAGCTTTAAACATTAAACCAGAGCTTTTCAGCTCCAGTCCTCTAGGCCTCCAGGCCACTGTCCTCCAGATTTCGGTTTCAAAAGCTCAGGCATTTTGAGAATGTGTGCATCTGTTGCTGAATTTTAATGAACTGAAATGCAAATGATTTCAAAAACAAAACAAAAAAAGTGTTAACCATTACCTTTCAAGTAGGATTGTTCTTCTAAGACAATTTTTGAAAAACGTTTACCCAGCACACACAATTCATCTGCCCTTACTCCTGATTTCACTCAACGTTGGAGCAGGAGCGTGTTAGACAATAAATGGTGAAATAGTAACTTGGATGTTTTTTTCTTCTTCAGTAGTTAAAAGTAATCTGTTTACGTAACTTGTGATTAATGGTATATCACTGGTTTTCTCTAGAGAAAAAAATCAAATCCATCCACTAGGGTTGAGCCGGATACTCGACTGAAACAAGTATCCGGTACGGATAAAGCACTTTTGCAGAGTATGAGTATTATACGAGTCAATATCTGTGCTCGGATTTAATACAAATCCTCATTGGGTAGCTGACTGTGTCTGCGTTCTGTGATAGGCTAGTCACAGCGCCCCTCCCCTACACATACAGATTTGCTGTGTCCCGCTCTCCTCACCCACACACAGAACACTGAGAAGAGAACAGCTCTCTTTCTCTCTCTGTCTCTCTCTCAGTCACTCAGGTTCCTGGGTCTTTTCCGTTAACGTTTAGGGTTTCTTAAGCTTCAGGTTTTTTTTTTTTTATTTCGGTTTGTTTGTAGTACTTATTAACCAGTAGAGTTCTGGTAAACATGGGGTTTGTTCAGACGTGGTGCTTGGTAGAATGTGACTATCGTTGCTTCTCTGCCTGTCAGAGATTTTTTTTTTTCTTTTTTTAACCGTCTGCTGGCTCTAACCAGTTTTTTGACTTCACGCAAAAAATATTATTAAAAATTATGATTTCTTCATAATTGCAACTGCATGTGTTGTATTCATTGTTGCAAAACTTGTTTGTAAACTTGTATATAGTTTGTTTGTTATCAGGATCAAAACCATTTATCTGAAGCTCAATGCTGATGCTGTCATGTAAATAGTTTTCTAATCAGCAATAAATATAACAATTTCTAATCAACTCATATCAATTGCATGATTAAAAATAGCATACCGGTTAACGCCCCGCCCATTTCAAGACCACCCAACCACTTCTGGGTTAGGCCCCACCCAGTCCGAGTACAGATACAGATAATGCTGTACTCGCTCATCCCTACCATCCATTCTATCTCATTGTTGCCGAGGAAAAACAAGTGATCTTTTGTCATTTATCTTTCATATGGAAACTGACAAGCATGTTATGTGGCTTGTATCAATTTTTAAACAATTACATTTTAAACAAATCAGTCATGCAATGAATGCACGGTGCTCACCCTTGGAAACAATGCTGGATGGGAACTGCAAACCTCCGTGTGATGATATATAACTATAATATATAATTTAGCCTGGGAGTACGGGCATAATATATAACTCTACACATTCCAAAGTGCCATCGGAAAGGGAAAAGGCAGGGAGGATGGAATAAACGGCAGCCGCAGAGCCGTGTCGAATCGATGTGTGACAGAAAATGCCGTCAGATACAAAACGCTGGGCAAATATTTCATGGAGCAAATGAGCTATTCAATATCAGTGGCCCTCTCTCTCTCATGCCAATCCAATGGAGAGGGATTAAGACGGCTTTTTCAAGCGCATCAGATCTTACAAAGATATACATCTCATCGTGTCTAATAATGCTTTAAATTCATCACAGTGTGAGCATCAAAGTGCCAGCCATCAGTATCCTGCACATGTTATTTATGCATGTTCAAGTTGAGCTGTCTGCTTTGCTGTTTATTACTGGTCCTTAATGCAAGGAAACATTACTGATAGCTAAAACAAACGGGAATTACAAGTGAATATGTTTTAAACAGCACAACAAACAACTGTAAAGCCCTATCCACTCCTTCTGGGAAGTGGCGTACTTCTTCTCGCATCGTTGCCAAGGTCTGGAAGGGCAAGTGAGTGCCAAACTGATTTAAAGTGCCAAACGCTGAAGTAAATACATTGGCTCATTCAACGGAAAAAGCGAGACGCCGTAAGGCCAACAAATCAAAGATCATATCCTGTTTAATCCGAGAGGTTTGCGATAATGATTCCCGTTCCTGTTCTTTTCCCAGCTGTGCAATATCCCGTGCTGATCTTCTTCAAATCCGTCTAAAGAGCTCTCTCAGATGGCTCACAAATTCATGCACAATCAAAATGAGGGGATACTTTTCTTGTCCTCTTAGCCCTGGCTTAAAGGTCTTGTCATTCTTCTGTCATCATTGACCGGCATCTCAGTTAACATGTGTCAAAGACGCTGTACGAAGATTTGATTCCAGCTTCAGAAGCGAGTGATTTGAATTAAACATCAGGCCTGAGCTAAATCCATGGCTTTGTGTTGTTAATCTTGGTTGCATCACACAATAAATTAAACTTCATTTGAAGATCCAAACTTTCTAGGCCCTGACAACAGTGAGAGAAGAAAAGCGTTAATCCCCAGGAGTGAATCATCATTTTCAAAAATAAAGATATTTCGATGTGAATCGATAATCTGAAGAAGAATTGAACCGCCTCCTCTCACTCACTCATCTCATTCACTCCAGTCAAATCGTGTTGGGTTTTTAGGTCCTTCCAGTTGATTGCCGCAAATGTACAATATTTGCCTCAAATGTGTCTTCTGTGCAAGTTGAACAACTCGAGGAGGAAATTTACACGCCCTTTTTTTCTACAAGCCAATCAGCGAAGAGCTTATTGACATGTCCGTTTGTATCAGAAAACAGAGGAGAGCGTTATTGTAGCCGCCTGTCGGCACGCTGTCGTTCAGGTGGAGTTCCTGGAGAAGACTTGAAGAGTTATGTGCATCTCTGGTGCTGTGAACCCAGACACATCGGTGTTTCAAGGTCTCCCACTGTCTCCCGTAGGAGAAATTTGCCTTAGATGAGAGAACTGGGGTCTCATTTATAAAGCGTGCGTACGCACAAACCGGGACTGGAAACGTACGTACGCCAGTTTCCACGCAAAGGTTGTGATCTATAAAAAACAACTTGACGGGAGAATATGTGCACATTTAAGCAAACTTTGACCCGTGACATCTGTGATTTATGAAGGGAATGTTCCTGACAGGTGTGCATACACACGGTTTTATAAATCTGAATATTTTTTGCCGTATGGCATTTTTGGCTTTTGGGCGCACGTAAACTTTTAGTAATGATCCTACGCACAGTTTTATAAATGAGACCCCTGGTGCGTCATAAACCCACCAACACCTACATCATTCAAACATTAATACCCATTAACACATACAACACTCTACCCTGTAAATATCAATAACAAAAAATCATACAAGAAACCTATACCTATATATGAAGAATACTCTTTTAGCTCATAAAGTACCTCAAAAGCATGCTAAAACTCTATTTGTATTACCTCCGAACAGTATGTGAAGTCTGACTTCCACAACAAGCTCATAGCAACAAAAGTAGTTATTTCCAACATTGTGAACGAGGGAAATGGCGGAAAGAAATGTTGTTGTCAATGAGGATGAAGACACTCCAAGCGAGTGATGTGAAAAACAAGGAATTGCAATGCGAAAATTCACTTTTGGTCTGCACCATTAGACACCATTAGACCCATTTGAAAAAACTTAAAGCTATATTCATTTCATTTATCTCTTTATTCTATTGAGTTTCTTAATCTTATCATTCGCTATGTTTTAAATTTGTTCTTATTTTATTACTGACGGTTTACTTCAGTGCAAAGTTTCAAATAAAGTCTCTCTGTGTCGTGTGTAAGCAATTGTAACAAAATACTCAAGATAAAAAAATAATTATCAAAGATTTATGAGATATTAATACAAATATGGCCAGTGGTATCGATATTGGAATTGAAAAAGTTCCAGTATCGTGACAACACTAGTAGATGGGGCTTTTAACTTTGTTGTTCTGTTTAAAACGTATTCATTTTTAATTCCAATTTGTTTTGGCTTTCAGTAATGTTTCCTTGCATTAAGGACCAGTGATAAACAATAAATCAGACAGCTTAACTTGAACATACATAAATAATATTTTCAGGAAGCATTCTCTCTTGATGGTTGGCATTGGCTGTTTTAATCATGACTTTTATTCATTTTTAAGCACATCCATGTTTTTTGGACATGCTGAAAGTATGAAAGCATGAAAACACAATTTTTGATATCAATTTTATAAGAGCTAACAGCTCGCACTCACTGAATCAATTCTGTCAATTCACCAGCTCTAGCACCCTCATACTGAACACAAAGTTGATGTCAACCAGCCAATACATACTTATGATACGCCCACAGTGGATCAATTTTAGGTACCTTAAGCACTGTAATAAAACATAAATAAATAATGCTAATCAAGACCAGTTTCATAATGTTCTCTTTATGCAAAGTCAGTTGTCTGCATTTGAGCTTGAACGGAGGGGTTGGTACCGGCCACTTAAAAAAAACTATTAGTGGTTAATGGTTGTATTATTTATTTATTTTTAAAATGGCTACTTCTCTCATCAAAGGATAGAAAATGTCAGAAAATGAAAATAGTGAAGCTGGAACACTTACTTTCAAAGAAGCACTCCATGCTCAGAGTGAAGTTGTCCACAGCAAATGCAATTCCTGCACTAGAAGAAATATCAGCACTGAACTGCAGATAGAACCTACGAAGTGTGACAGAAAAAGGGAGATCAATTAAAGAGAGAGAAAACATATTTTAAGCCGAGACATGAAAAGAAAACATAGTTGTCACACAGCAGAAAGTGAACAGCTATCAACTAGTAGTCAATTTGGAACAATAAACACTGGAAATTAAATGTCTGTAACCATGCTCATGATGTCATTCCAAACCATATTATTTTTGTCAGTCCAACAAAAACTAAGTTGTTTAGCAGAATGTCCAGGCTGCTCCATTTCATATTTCAAAAAATGAATGGTTACTGAGACTTTCAAGCTCCAAAAAGAGAATTTGTCATTGTGGCAAGGGCTTTCTAAAAATAGCTGTCAAGATATTCAAAATAAATTGTGCTGAAAGGGATTGGACAAGGATATTTTTGCATCTGACCTTGCATATACTGTACATGTGTTGGAGTTTCTCTTTTAGAAACACAATTTATGGGAGGAGAGTAGTGGAGTAGATCAGTAGTAAATCAGAAAGATTACAGACAGACTTTCCACCCCCATCAGTACTTTTATGGGATTGCACTCTCACGCTAATTTACCCTGTTTAGTAAATCTGTGCCTATGACTTGTGCGCTATATCTCTAGTCTTCTGAAGCCATGCAATATGTGAAGACTGGAAATATTTGTGTCTGGCTTACGTCTCTGCAAGTTTAATGTTAAAATGTTATTGGTTATCATATGGATGGAAAAGAGCAGTATGGACATTCTGTTAAACTTTGTGTTCCAAGGAAGAAGAATGTTTGTAATCTTTACAGTTTATCCAAATATGAAAAACAAGGATAAGTAGATGCAAGTATTTAGCTAAGGTATATCTCCAAGCCACAGAAAATGTGCATTTATTGTTACAGTAGAACCCACCGCATTCCTCATTTTGAATAAATCCCTGAGAGTTGAGCTACTTCTGCCCTAATATCTCCCATGATAATAAATGTGTAAGAATTGGCTTTTTGGGTCATAGGGCATGAAGGTTTGCAGCTATTCAGAGAAGTGTTGAATAAATCTAAAAAAAAAATAGACCTACAACAAGAAAAGGGTAAGGAGGCCAGGAATGAAATTTTAATCGCTCTCTGTAGACTGGAATTAGCGAAACTCTGGATAACAAGAGCGGAGGTTGGGGCGTGGGGGATTGTAAGGGTTTTGGGAGCGCTAGATGAGATTCCAATCAAACATGTAGAGATGTAACGGCCTTCTATTTTACTCGGCCCTCCTTACTCTTACAAGTCAGGAGCAGTCGCTAATTGGAGTGAAAGTGTGGATGAATGGTGATCCTCTTTATTGATTTTTTTTCTTCTGAGGAGAGTGATATGGTGAGCACGGGTTGTACTATAGGCAGGGACGCAGCACCAGTGGGATTCATTAGGATATCCCAGTAAATGTGTGGGTTTATGTGAAGCCAAATGTAAATGTCCACAGCTTGCTCAGAGGTGAGGACAAACCTTTTGCATATGTATCAGAAACTTGAATTTGCATTCTTCTTCTTAACCAGAAGCATTCCTGCCATTGTTTACCTGATTATGCCACTGTTAAGTTACAAATCAAGTGCACACTCAGACCATGGATGACATTCAGCATAAACTAGACTTACAGATCCACCAAACCGTAGAGTGGTAGGGTAATGAGTTTCCATCCTTTCCCCATATTAGCTTCGCTTGTTGAGTTCCAGAGACTTCTTTGGCCCTCGGGTCCTGTGCTGTTCTCTATAATCCATAGGGATAGCACTCCATTTGAAGATCCACACACCCAGAACTTGACCTGTTGAAGAGATCACAAAATCAGATTTGGTCATTTGTTCCACTTTAAACATTCAACTTATTAACTTTTTAACGATATGTCAGTTAACTCTTGTTAGAATATTAGCAGTCTTAATATACTATTAATACTTGAATGAGAGTATTAGTCTTGATTTCTGCGAACTCTTTATATGCTCCCCAACAAATTTTTACTGGCTAACTTAACAACTACGTCTACTTTTTCTACTTACCCGGATCTTAACACCTAACAATCTTTAATGAGAGTTAGTTGACACATTAGCAGTATACCTAAGGTGAACCATCAATGATGATGCATGTCACGTCAATTGTTTTTTATTGCAGTTTCAAATTTGCCAAACATTTCATGAATGATTACGTATGTTTATTCCCAGACTCAAGCAAAATTTTCAGAGTCATTATTTGATGCATACTGCACACAAAATGCCAAAAATGCGCTGAAAACCAGCAGTTGTAGTATGTGAAATGCATTTGGTTTATTACAGTTAGAGCCTTATACACAAAGGCTCTTGCCAGGCCCTTTTTGTACGTGGCACAATTATTGTTGCGCTGATTTTTGTATACATTTGATACCAAGATTTTTTTTGGCAATAATTCATTAATTTATTAAAAAGGACCTTTGAAATGGGCACATGTCCAGATAAGCAGAAGGCAAGCCCACTTCAAGTCTTTAAAAGTGTGGTTGAAGAGCCTGGTTTCCTGTGGCACTGCAACATGCAACAGATGATGGTATTCTGCAGTGTTGGAGGAAATGCATCACAAGTGCTATGCAATCAGATTACTTTCAAGTAGCTAGTAAAGTAACACATTACTTTTTAATCTAAAACTAAATATCTGAGTTACTTTGTTTTCTCATGTATTGACTGAAAGCTCTTCTGTCCTCATGATGAGAGGAATCAGGAGTTCGTTTTAGTGCAGATGTGGTGTTTGAACATTACTGTACTTTCAGAGCAAAAGTGAGCATTTACTAATCTCAAACTAAAAAAGATTCTGTATATTTCTTCAAAATTAATTAAATCAGTGAATTGCAAAAAGAGAATACTACACAAAACTCAACTAATTAAATTTACATTCATGCATTTTGCAGACACTTTTACCCAAAGCGAGTTAAATTGCATTCAAGAAACACATTAACATTCTAATCAATTTTGGTGTAAAAATGTTTTTCAAATGAACAAGCCCAACCTAGACAAGAGAAAAAGTAACACACAAGTTACGTAACTGTACTTTTCTTGAAAAATAAAAGTTACCCTTTAGTTACTTTTTTAAGGGAGTGATGCAATATTTACTTTTCAAAGTAACTTTCCCCAACATTGACTGTCTGCTGTATCCTTCACCTAGCACTCTGATTTGCATGATTCATTTAGTGTACCAGGTGCAAAAACAATGCACACAGCACATGCAAATTAATAAAGTTATCAGGAGGTGCAAAACACTCTTACTGGAATTTTGACAAATGGGCACTAAATATTCTTGACAGGGTTGTATATTCTTATATTTTGGTTGCACAGTAATATTTGTTAAAGTGATATTCTGTCTGCAAAACAAATTGAGCTCAGTGGCATAATGTTGATTCTCACAAAAATTTATTTTTACTGGGTTACTGTATAGTGATAGTGACGCACAAAACCGATGTGAAAGAACTAGTGCTGATGAAAACCGACTGTGTTGTAGCCTTGCGTTGGGAAAAAATCTGTGCTTGCATGCGTAATGCGTTCTGCGTCTGCATGTAAATGAGATAATTGTCTATTTCTGATATATTGGTCATTCAAACAGGGAAAGGAAAATGAAGACTGCAGGTATTCAAACCATAACCAAAGCTGCACTTGCTTACCATTTTGAATATCAATAATGCTGATCCTGTTCTGTATTCGACGCCGCTCATGTTATTATGAAAATATTCACGGAGTGGAATGCTAATTTAAGATGACGTAAAGTTAAAACCGTATTTGTCTGTGCGGTCATGGGTTCTTTGCGTGCTTTCATCACTTTTGCTCTTATTCTCGTGCACTGACTCACTGAACAGCCAGAGTTCTCGCTCTCTCTCACCAACAGCCCGACACAACTGTACATGTTGAAGTGTGCGACCAGAGCCAACATGCAGAATACACCGGAAAAAAAACAGCAGACTGACGGCAGAGCATGGGCTTGATGTGTCACTGGCTTAAGACTCTTACAATGGAATCAAATGAGGCCAATCCATAAATATTAAAATTAACACTGGTTTCAAAAGTAAAATAATATTTGCATGATGCACATATGTATGTATGTATGTAACACCAGTGCATTTTTCCATTGTGTGGACATTGGTTTTGGTCTGCATGATGAAACAAGCTTATAAAACCTACCAAATGAAGATCATTATTTTTTATGTATTCCGTTTTTCCCCCCTCATGACAGTCTACTACTTATACAGTGGAATCCAGTTATGTCGACGGCCTCGGGGGTTGCAAAAAAGCATTGAGATAACCAACAGGCAATATGGCGATTTATTTGATGAAGCGATCGGCATGCTATAAAAATGTACATACACTGTATATGTTTGCTAACAACAAAAGGCATATGTGCACCAACTAACAGCAGAGATTTACCAGAATACAATAAAAAACACCTTTAATTCTCGACACAAACCTTTAATTATATTCTTTAAATATATTCGTGAGGTCATCACACTGTTCTAGATTGCATATTTTCTTGCGTTCTGCCTGTCTAATGTGCTTTCTCAACAAATTCGGCTTAATCCCGTCTTTTAACAACCGGGTTCTCCAATCTGCAGCGGCGCTGAGCAGAGTGTGTGTCAGAACAGAAACAGGGATGTGTTTGTCTGTCTGTGTGTGTGTTCATCTAAGCCTCATACTCATTGGTCGGTAACCGCTCGTTAGTGACCAATGTCAAAATATTTGAGAAAACCAATCAAATCAGAGAAGGCGGGTTTTATGTGCACACAGAAGCGGGTGAGGTTTTGGGATGGGGGTGGACCCACGGCAGCACTCGCTGCTCGTTGAGAAGCGTAAGAAAGATATGTGCTTTCACTTCAGAGAGTCCTGCGCGGCCCTGTGAGAGAAGCGTCACTGATAGAGCGACCACATGTACCGCGATCCACGTGCAACGCAAACTCAGCGCATGCGCAGTGAACTCAGTACTATCTTCAGTAACGAGATAACCATGTGAAGTGGAGAATTTGTCCCTCTTTTGTGCTCGAGATATTAGTGTTCGGCGACATTAAATAATCGACATAACCGAAAATAAAATACTAAGACAAAAAGGGAGTTTGGCGGTTCCACTTCAAAAACGTTTACATAATAGGATAGGCGAGTTAACCGTGAGTCGAGATAAATTAACTTGTTTTCATGGAACCCACCGTACAAGAAACTGTAGTCTGTAAAAAGAGTGGGCTACAAAATGGACCAGGCTTTATGCTGATATGAAAAGTTTGGTTCTGTGAGACTATATGTGTCCTAGTGCAGATTGTAATGCTTGCATCACATCTGCTCTGATGTTCATCGATTATTTGGGACCTTTCTGTCAGGCAACTTATAGTGGCCTGTGAAAAGGCCAGCTATTGAAAGGAGCAAGGCTTCTCCTACTACAGAAGTCGAGCTGAGAACAGTGGCTAGGGGGAGAGATCACAGTTGTAATCTATCGTTCTGGTTTGTGTCTGGATCTAGTCCAATATGCTGTCATGGCCCGCTGTGCCTCCACACCGCTCTGGGCAGCGTTCATACAAGAGTGAGCCCTAACCTCACATCTATCTAAAGCTGTCAGTCAGACTTCTCATAAAACACAAACCAACGCCTACCTCTCCACCTGTGTTACTATTTATCTACCCTCCATAATCTCCCTGACATTTCTCTCTTTTTCTTACTTTCAATTTTTTATCCTACTGTTTCTCTCTCTTCTAAATTTCCGTCAGTCTGCTCCCCTCCGTTCCCTGTGAAACTCCCTGTTTGAGTGCTTTTTCCTCAGGAAGTCTTTTGCAGTTGTGTAATTCACCTTTCCCAGCAGGCTTGTGTGTGAACCACAGACTGATGGGGTCAAGGTCTATGAATTCTGAATCTAATACAAAGACAGTCTTTCAGAGGCTTTCCACCTAGGCGAGACCCAGACTTTTTTTTTCCATTCTTCAAAACGGACATTAACATTTCACATTTGGTTGCCAAATTTCCATGTAATTACATTCAAAGGACTTTGAAATGTGGGTGAAACAACAACATCCTGACACTGGGCTACAATCTGTCAGTAGCGATTACAAAAGCAACTAATTAAAGCTATTGTGCAGCCTAAAAATGTCACACATGGCCTTAAACATTGAAATTGTACCAGTTCAAACCAAACCAACACTTTAATTATTGCTCCTCGAGGTAACAATAAAACGAATTGACAAAAAGACTATAGAGTTGGACATTCATGTGGAACAGAATTATGTGAGAATATAATAATAATGATCAATATAGCTGCAAACAGCTATTAATTTACCAAGCACAAAGAAATCATGCCAGTATGGCTGGGAGAATCAGACCAACAGCATCAATGAGCAGTTAAATATATATAAGATGATTTTAGGCAAAATTTATTAAATTTTATTTATCCTTTATTCATCCAGGAAAATCCCATTGAGATATCATAATCTCTTCTTGCAGGGAAACCTGATTTTTCATCCTGAAAATGGCTGAAAAAAATCATAAATACAGTCACATAATCTTACAATTTAATGGTTTATTGCTTTTTACCAATAGGTGACACTGTGACCAAATTGATGTGGTGTGGTCAGAGTACACATGCAAAGTTTGGTGTCAATATAAATAATTGCAGAGATACAGCTTCAGAGTCATTTTGGCATCATGCCATCCACTTTGTTCATTCAGTATACGGTTTTATATATTGACAGGGAATCTATAATGTTTTGCTATCATGTTCTGAAGATGATACAATTGAATGTTTGTAAAAATCTGACAAATGGCCTAGGAGTAGTTCGAAAAAGTGGGTTTCAAGGGGTTTTGAATAACTCAAAATGGTTATAGTAAGTTCAGCCAATTATGTTAAAATTGATATCCATGTTCTCAGCATGACCCAAGGAATCAATTAATAGTAGTTTCATTACAGTAGGCTAACTTAATCTATTAGCATATTTGGAAAATTCCTTTTGACCACAAAGCGGCGCTGCCCCAAAACTGAGATGACGAAGACAAATACAGAGTTCCCTTTCAGGGAACTCGAGCTGCGTCTAGCGCTAGGGGAAATAGCCTTGCGTGAGTCACGTGAAGATCTGTGCAACCAATGAGAAACGAACGCGTGTGAATGCGTCACTGCCGGCGGTAGCCGGTGACGTCATGAGGAAGAGCATAAAGGCGCGTCTGAAACCGGGGCGCGTCAGCTCTGAATGCCTTCAGCGTGCTGTGTCTGTGTGAGAGTGATTTTGAGTTGAGATAGCTAAAAATCATCAGAATGAGTGTGAAAATGTGGCGAATGAACAGAGGTTCACACCGTGTGTTTATCCTTGCCCACGTTTCATAACGGGCAGGGATACACATGTTATGTGTGTAATCTGTTTGGGAGTGGAGCACGGTCGGCACTTGAGAATGCCGGTTGTAAAGACTGCGAGAGGTTCCATCTGTATGCTCACTGTGGTACAGTGGATAGTGTGTTTACCTATCATGCAGGAGACCGGGGTTCGGAGCCCCGGTGGGATGAACTTTTTCATTGCATGATCTCCGCTCCCGCCTGGCGGTCTGTAACGAGGCCGCCCAGGCTGGTGTTCCCCGCGATTCGGGACCTGCAGTAGCCGAGGCTTTGTGGCGCTCTCGGTCCTGGGGATCACAAATGGATCTCGCTGAGGCTGCTGGGGTGGGTCCGTCCTTACCTCAGCCTTCACGAGATCAAGCGGGTCCCAGTCACGAGCACTCTGAGTGAGATGCCCGTGCTGTGACTCCAACACTAGCTCTATCAAGTTCAGAGAGTGAGATCGATTTTGCTAGTGTTGACCCGGTCGAGGAGGATTCGCCACTCTCCTCGCCGGCGTTTGAGGAGCTTGTTGAGGTTGTGGCGCGAGCGGTCTCACGTCTGGGGCTTGATTGGCCAGCAGAGACCAGAAGCGCTCGTCCTAAGTATGTTAGACGAGCGTTATCTTCTGACTCGCGTCATTTCCCCGCGCCGAGCAATGCCTTTCATACCTGATTTACATGCCGAGGTATCTAGATTTTGGGGAAGGCCAGCCTCTGAGAAAATTTATACACGTAATATTACGATGTATAATAATCTAGTAGGGGCTCAAGATCATTGATATGGAGGGTTGAAGAAAGTGGATGAGGGCGAGTTACCTCGTCCCTCAGTCTGCGTCCTCCATTAAAGCTCTGGCGCTCCCCTCCAAGCCGATGCGCGTCACGTCGTCTTTGGTGGGGAAAGCATACTCAGCATCGAGTCATGCCGCAGCGTGTCTGCACGGCACGACACTGCTGCAGGCATATCAGGCGGAGTTGCTTGGGGACCTCAACGAGGGCGGCGGTATCGGTCCGGAGGCAGTGGCAGAGCTGCGCCGGACCGTGGATCTGTCTCTTCGGGCCACTAGGGAGATGGCCTACTCTGTCGGCCGCTCCATGGCAGCTCTGGTGGCTACGGAGAGACACCTTTTGGCTCAATTTGTCAGCTATGAAAGATAGGACAAATTTGTTTTGCTGGACGCTCCTCTGTCCCCTTCGGGCTTGTTCGGCGATGCCGTGAAAAGCGTCGTCGACGAGTTCAGGAGGCTGCTCGACAGCAGGTGGCGTTTAGCGAATTTCTTCCCCGCCGCCTCCAAGTGAGACCGCCAGTCAAGCACGGTCTCAAAGCTCCTCGCACAGGGCCGCTCAGAAACAAAGTGTCGCCACCCGTCTTCCTCCGGTAATCCCCGGGGGGGTCGGGCCCACAAGTTCAAGTTCATGCCGCTGGTAGAAGGGGTGATCTGAGGGTTATCCTGAACGCCAAGTAGGCTTAGACTAAGCGGCCCTGATTACAAGCCGCAACAAGGTGGTGTCTCCCAGGAGCAGCTCTAGAGTCAGCCCGCCATGGGAAAACCACCCCCTCTAAGGAGGGTCCTAGAGCAATCCACCCGGGTTTCCGGTATCAGCCCCGGCTCAGTGGTGGATATGTTCGTAGTACCAGAGACCGGCCCGCAGAGGCCGGTTCCCTTAGTAGAATTCACGGGCTGCGTGGTTACGACTACCCGGTATCTCTCAGTGGGTCCTGTGCGCGGTAACCTTCGGGTACGCCATTATCTTGGGGTTTCACCACCCCGGTTCTCGGGCAGTGGTAGGCCCTCAGCAGGCTCTGGTCATGGAGCAAGAAGTGGACACTCTGCTGGCGAAAGGGGCCATCGGGTATGGACCCCTCGTGAACAGCAAGTCCGGGCTTTTCAGCTGTTACTTCATAGTTCCGAAGGGAGGATGGAAGGTTGCGGCTCATTCTGGATTTTTGTCTCTTAAATTGATGCGAAGAGATGCGACGCTCAGGCGGATCGTAGTACAGATTAGGTCCTATAACGGGTCCGGCACGATCGACATCAGAGACATATAAATCCCTCATTCCCATCCTTCCACAATAGGAAGTTCCTGTGGTTCGCCTTCAGGGGGGAAGGCGTACCAGTATCAGTGCTTCCGTGTTTGGTCCGGCTGCTCTAAGCTCCTCTGTACTTGCAAGGTACTATCGTGTCCTGAACTATGTCGACAACTTGGCTTACCCTGGCCAAGTCGCCGCAGTTAGCAGCACAACATCGAGGTGTTGTGCCCGCACACAGAGGAGCTGGGGTTAAGACTAAGACCAGGGGTTCTCCCTGAGGGGTACCCGCTTCGCAATCAAGGTCACGGGGCGATGCCCACGCACCCTGAGCATGCGGAAGAACTCTTGGTTCTCGTCTCACGATGCTTACGGCTGAACACCAAGAAGAGTGTACTTTCTCCTACTCAGAGAACCACTTTCTTGGGGGTCATTTGGGACTCAGTGGCCGTGTCTGCTCGGCTCTCCCCCGAGCGCATTAAGGCCGTTCGTCTAGCCGTTAGGAGCATTAAGCTGGGCCAGCCACTCATGGTGGTGGCTAAAGACCAGGGGTTCTCCCTGAGGGGTAACCCGCTTCGCGATCAAGGTCACGGGGCGATGCCCACGCACCCTGAGCATGCGGAAGAACTCCTGGTTCTCGTCGATGCTTACGGCGGAACACCAAGAAGAGTGTACTTTCTCTCACTCAGAGAACCACTTTCTTGGGAGTCATTTGGGACTCAGTGGCCATGTCTGCTCGGTTCCTCCCCGAGAGCATCCAGGCCGTTCGTTGAGCTGTTAAGCGACGAGTGACACTCTTACGCTGAACACCAAGAAGAGTGTTCTTTCTCCCACGTAGAGAACCACTTTCTTGGGAGTCTTTGGGACTCAGTGGCTATGTTGGCTCGGCTCTTCCCCGAGCGCATTCAAGCCTTCGTTCAGCCGTCAAGAGTATCGAGGGGCAGCCACTCACGTGAGACACTCTGAGGTGTTAGGGTCCATGCAGCGGCTCCAGCGATTATTCCATGGGGCCGACTGTGTGCGAGACCCCTGCAGTGGTGGCTGAAAACCAGGGGTTCTCCCCGAGGGCTGGAACCCTTGGTCCCCTTCTTATTTGGAGCAGATTTGGGACAGATACGGCAGGCACAGGTCTCCTGTTTGCCTCCGTAAGAATTTCTCTGCCCTCTGTGGCTTTCGTTTAAACATCCAGGGCCTCTGGGGCGGGTTGTTATGGTACAGGCGTGGCCGAGGCTACGCCTGTACGCTTTTTCCTCCCATCACTCTGCTCCCGGGAGTTCTGGCCCAGGCGGAGGGTTGCTGACCCCGCCCAGAGCTAATGTGTCTGGCCCCTTAGGGGGTCCAGCTCATAGAATCCGGTCTCTCAGCTGAGGTTGTAGAGACCATCTTTCAGTCCAGAGCTCCCTCCACGAGGAAACTCTACACCTTGATCTTCATGTCTTGGTGTAGCGAAAAGCAGATGAACCAAGTAACCTGTCAAGTCGGCAAAGTACCGGAGTTCCTGCAAGAAAGATTTGCGGCAGGGCTGTCCCCCTCCACCTTGAAGGTCTTCGTGGCTGCCATAGCGGCTTGCCACGTACCTCTGGGTGGGGTATCCTTGGGCAGGGACCCCCTAGTCACTCGTTTCCTCCGTGGTACACTAAGGCTGAGACCTGCGGCACAGACCAGGGTGCCGGCTTGGGACTTGTCCGTGGTACTCCTAGGCCTGTCCCAGCCACCCCTTGAACCTTTAGAGGAATCTCTATTAAGTACCTCTCTCTTTAGACCCTTCTTTTGCTGGCAATCGCCTCGCTCAAGAGGGTTGGGGATCTTCAGGCCCTCTTAGTGGCCCCTTCATGTCTTCAGTTTGCGCCCGGGATGGGAAAGGCATTTCTCCACCCGAGGCCAGGCTATATCCCCAAGGTTCCCACTGAGGTGGCTCGGTCTATCATGCTGCAGGCCTTCTGCCCTCCCCCATTTGATGATCATGAGCAGGAGCAAGAACAAGGTCTGTCCAGTGCGAGCACTGGACGCTTACGTTCCAAGACTGCCACTTGGCGTAGGTTGGACCAACTGTTCGTTTGCGTTGGCTTTAGGACCCCTAAGGGGGCTCCAGCTTCTAAGCAAACACTAAGCAGGTGGATAGTCGAGGCTATCTGCTTAGCTTACGAGTCGGCCGGACATGCTTCTCCTTTGAGGGTCCGAGCCCACTCCACTAGGAGCATGGCGGCATCCAAGGCACTCCTCTCCGGAGTGTCCTTATCTGATGTTTGTGCCGCGGCTGGCTGGTCTTCGCCGCACACTTTTATGAGGTTTTACCATTTGGACCTCGATGCCGCCCCGGGGACTAGGGTGCTCTCTCAGTGAGCTGGGACACACCCGGAGGCCGGCGTCACTGAGGTGGCGTTGGTATTGCGTTCCCCTAGCGCTAGACGCAGCTCGAGTTCCCTGAAAGGGAACGTCTCGGGTTACGAATGTAACCCTGGTTCCCTGAGGGGAACGAGACGCTGCGTCTTTGCCTCAGCTCCTGGCGCCTCCGGGCCCGCTTCAGGCATTCATGGCTGACGCGCCCCGGTTTCAGACGCGCCTTTATGCTCTTCCTCATGACGTCACCGGCTACCGCCGGCAGTGACGCATTCACACGCGTTCGTTTCTCATTGGTTGCACAGATCTTCATGTGACTCACGCAAGGCTATTTCCCCTAGCGCTAGACGCAGCGTCTCGTTCCCCTCAGGGAACCAGGGTTACATTCGTAACCCGAGACGTTTTGTAATAATATGTCCATGTATTTGTAAATTATAGCAGTTTGAAAAATCTAAATGGCCGACATGCAAAATGGCCAATATTGACAAATTGGGTATCATTTAACTCGGCATGCTGCATCAAATCTAATGAGACCAGTTTTGTGATATTTCGGCCAAACTGTTTAAAGAGGTTTCAAGATCAAATCAATCTCCTAAGCACTAGGTGGCACTGTTCTGAAACTGTGCATGTAGTCTTGCATCATAGCTGTCTCAACACACACCAAGTTTGGTCAGAATACAGTAGAGGTTTGCAGAGATATAGACTCAAGTCCATTTTAGCTTGCTCCTCCTCATATTTGGTCACATGTTATTCGAGAATGCTTTGGAATTCAAGTCAACTTGAATTAGATGCAACTATTCTTTATGATTCCATAATTATTAGCTTAAACATGAATGCAACCTTTGAAAGTGGATAGCATTAGAGCAATTGTGTTAAAGACTCAGACTTCTGAAGTTCAGACTGCTCTTCATCTGACAAATTTCATAACTTTTTTCCGAAAGTAGTTCTATGGACTGCCAATGCAGAAGAACACAAACGATTACAATAGGTGCCATAGCACCTTCTGGGTATAGCTGTATAACTGCATTTACACTTTAGGAGCAGTATATCAGGCCTCAAGAATCATCATACTATATGTTTGGATCCTTGGGGGTTTGAAAACACCTCTTTTAATTCAAAAGTACTGAAATAGAAATTTCCATTCGCTTTTTCATATGAAGAAACAGCATGAGTGGTATATTATTCTCAAAACAGACTCTCTCTTTTCATTTAAGCCCAAAGTATACTTCGGCCATCCGCATTTCTCTTCAACACACTTAAAAAAAGAAAGTCCACTAGATAATACGCACGCTCCGATCACATCTTTTTGCGTTCACGGCCAAAGGAATATACTTAGAAAGGCTTGAGCACTCAAATGTGTGAGACGGAGCAGAACGCATAAAATGAAGTTAACCTGTGCCTTTATCTGTAGCCATTACCTCCTGATGGGTTATCCTAACTCCTATAAAACCTGCATCAGTATTCACAGCATTGTGTTGATAGGCTGCATGCGTAGGGTAGAGTGCATTTGCAAATAAGACTTGATGGAAATTCAGTACTTCATTTCCTCAGAGATCCAGACACCCATTGCACAAAGATACCGTGCATTATGATTACTTGCGGAATGCAGGAAGGGCATAGTCTTCTTACCATGCATGGGGCGTTCCGCAGGGGGTAGAAGAAAAGCGGGCTTCGCACCTGGGCCGATCCTCGCTGACCTTTGGGCTGACTGTCAACGGCTAACAAGGCCCCTGCCATACAGAGTGATGGGAGACATGAAACAAACTTGCACAAAATACCCCCGACCCATCAAAGGAATGATGAAAGATGAAAGACGGTCTATAAGCAGTCAAAAGCTTAGTGTCAATCTTTAATAAGGATTATTTATTAAACAAGTCTGCTTAAATTATTTTGCTTTTTAATTTTTTACTGTTAGTTTTCAACCCTGTGCATGAAACAGTATTTTTGTTGCTTAAACCTCAACTTGAGACATTTAGGCAGAGCACCTGGTGATGGACAGCTGCTTCTGAGGCCTTGAGGAATGGATGGATGGGCCCTCCATTGCGGACCCCTTCCTGGAACCAGCTGCCAGCTGCAATCCTCTCTGCCGAATGAGCAATAGCTGCCATTGAGGAACTGACCTGGTTGAGTGAGAGACGACAAAGAGGAGTTTTGAGAGACCTAGACTGAACTGAGAAGGAAGAAAAGAAATGTGGGCTAACAATCCCATATCTCAAGAGCTAAGACGATTTGATGAGAAAGCGTCTTTGACCATTTTTAAATGTCTGAAGAGGGATAAGAGGGCAGCAGAGAGAGTTTCTGAGTGCAGATGAAGACATGGTTTTGAGGTAAAGGCACAGAAAAGCAGGAAAGAAAGTGTGTAGGAAGGCCATATTAGAAGCCATTCCATCAACAGACAATTCATTCAACCCTGTGAAGAGCTGGAGGGATGGGTCTGACCTTCTTTAAGAAACACAGGGGAAGAGACACGGTTGCCCTCCAGCAATCCACTGCATTAAAGAGGATAAATTGCCTGTTGGCATGTAACTTTCAAGCTTTGCTCGAGGAGTTCATACAATCCAGAGTGAGTGTATACATCCATGGGAACAGAGAGATTATGGAAAATGCCTCGTTAATAAACAAATAAAAAGAGGGAATAATTATTTTCTTTTCCTGGTTTTAAGACAACTGACAGACTCATGAAACAACCTTGCTTTTTCTTTTCTTTAAACCTTCTATATCAATATTTTATTTTCATTTAGGCAATGATTATGCTGATAAAAGTCTATTACAAAATCAAAAGTTGAGTTTTTTAAGATCATTAAGATATTTAAATCAATAATTAAATAGCATAATAGAGATGCAAATTTAGGGGAGAAATGCATCTAATTGTCCTAAAAAATATGAACGTTCCTAAAATAGGCTTTTTTTTATCTCTTGCAAAAAGTTCCTTGCAAATTACATGCAGAAGGATATTTGCCATGATTTACAAAAATACAAAAAAATATAATAAATAGCAGGGAAGCATTTGTGGCCTTGGTTGATTATAATACAAAGATGTGAGTAATGTACTTTGTGAGATTCACTTTTTTAAACATTCACAAGTTTAAAACATTAACAACTGCATTGTTCAGTGTAGATCTGGTCTTTATAAGTCATCTAGCTTAACAACAAGGTTTATTAAAGACACAATCAAGTCTGGTCAAATTCAATGAGCCGAATGGGTTTCGAAAGAGACTGATTAACAAGTTGCTAATCAATCTTAAAATCTGCTGTGGCATATTGAACACAATCAGTGACCTTTAGCATTGTTCTAACAATAAACAACGCTCAGAATCGTGTTCAATCTCAAAATGTGTGCATGTGTGTGTATCGGCTTTCTTTTTCGTCCTGAAGCACTGCAGGTGGACGCACAGAAATGTGATTACAGCTGCTGCACCGTATTGATCTGAGAGGTGTGAGGCAGGATCAGCTAATCATCCGCTGATGGGAGATGGTACAGCACTGAACTCACTCCCATTAACCAGGAGAGAGTAAACACATCGACCAGCGTGACCACACTCGTGAGGATTAGCATGACGAGCAATAACGGGGAGAGAGAGAGAGAGAGAAAGATGACAAGAAAAAAATAAAGAGGGATTTGCTCTGTACGAATGGCTCAGTTTTGTATGGAAAAGCTGCTGGGAATATCTGTGAGGCGGGGAGGATGGATCATTAATTATTGCATCACAGGATCAGGACAGTGTGATCAGCTGATCTTTGAGGTAAGAGGAGTTCTAATGCAAGGGAATGATGGGAAGAGGTGGACAACTGAGAAAATTACACCAAAGGAAAATGGGCTAAATGTGGGAGCCGTGTCAAACGAAGTGAAACTGCTCAGTGTTTCAAAGTACAATGGTGCTCTGATGTTGCGACTGAAATGGGCTGTCAAAACTGTTAGAGCAATGGAAATGTCAGTATCTGTGGTTAGAATTATCACATTTTGTTGCTTTCTTTCATTTTGAGAGCGAGAGAGAGAGTGTGTCTAGGATGGCGATGGCCACTGAAGCAGAACAGCTCCCACGATGTCCAATAAACAACTTCTGTTATATAACGGGCAAACACACGACGGCTTCATTAAAGGGCTGCTGTTGCCCTCCTGAGCCCCTGTCTGCTGTCTCGTCCTCCAATACTCACGACAATGTTCTCCTTCATCGTCCCCTTGTGGACAGTCAGGGTTGAAGTCACACAGCTGGCTCACGTTGATCTCGCGACCCCCTCTGCAGTGATAGCGGCCCCGGAGAGTGACATTTTGAGAGGTTCCTGGGAGGAGACAGACAAGAGACACTAATTACAGAGACGGCTCCCCTGAAGGACCCAAGGCTTAAATCCCTCAAGGGCACAATGGTGATAAAGCAGAGTTTCAATCCCAGTGACTCTCTGAAACCAAGGTCACCCCTGCTTAAGACGTAACATTTGCACAAACCGTCTGGTCCCATTAGCCCACCTTTACCATTTTTATCACACATCTTCATTTACAACCACCCATTAGGTGTAACGGGTTACTTTGGGCAGGTTTACTTTCTGTATTTCCGATGTCTCACGGAGAAAGTAAATCAGAAAGTTACATTAAAAGCTTCTGTGCAAACAAACACAAAGACATCGAGTAAATTCAACACTTTGTGAAACTAAATGAGGCAGAGAGAAGATATAAAAGAGGCAAAGGCTCTCAGCAGTCACTTGTGTTTTTTAAGGCTTCAATGACAGGAAAGCTATCATCAAATGAGAACACAAACACTCTTTTCTGTCCACTAAAGATATAATAGACACTCAAAAATGTTAATGCAATGAGAACTCAAGCTCAGCTCTGTAGAGATGTCTAGGATAACATTTGACCACAAACATATACAACTTCTGCTCTCTTTTATGGGACGAGATACTGATCAGTGTACTATGGCAGCGTATACATTTTTTCTTTTTGCATATGGAGCGCTATATTAATACGCTTTAGAATATTTAGATCAGAACAATGGCCCAGATAAGTAGCATGTGACCACTGGATTTGTGTCAGCTTCACAGCGAACTCAACGAGATATAACTGAGGTTTGCATATCTATGCAAATGTGAGACAGTCGCAGAGCTGTGCGAACCAGGGGTTCATCATACTGCTGACAATGATAAAGAGAACGATTGTACTGAGCGAAAGAAAAAACACACAGACACACTCACTTCCTTCTTTTAAAAAAAGGCGGGGAGTAGCTGATCTTATCACTGGCGGCTACAGAGGCACAACACATCCTTGATCTGGGGGATTTTGTTGGGAAGACCGATGACACAAGATGTGTATCTGAGACGATAATGCTTTAACGACATGAAATGTGTGTATATGTCTACCTTCGATATATTTTTTTATGAAACCATCATGTAAATGAAAAATATAACATAATATATGATATTTCCCGTCTGAAATATCCATGCCATGTCATAAAATGAAAAAGTCAGCCCGGCTGATATATCAAATGATTAATTTGAATGTTAGTATATAGGAGTTAAAGACACAGTGTGAAGTGGGAAAGATTATTTTGTTGTAATGACTTTGAGTCAAACCAGTGAATTAGCTATCTAAGGACCAATCACATACTTCACAGAAAAAATATGTGATGGATAATATCAGTATAACAGATTTAAAAGATGAATATATTGGAACTCTATATGTTATACCAGTACTGGGTGCAGATGTTGGGAGGTACACAAATGTTGCTTTTGTTTCTTCTCGAAAAAAAAAAGAAAAGTAAAGTAAAAAAAAAAAGAATGTTATATCGAGTGTGATAATGACCACAGTTGTTGCTCTTAATCCTGACCCTGTCCTCGTTAAATATTTATGAACTCAAGCAGTTGATTCCATCGATTGTTACTACTGAAGTCAAGACTATAGTCAAAGTCCACTCCAGAAAACTCACACAATCCTGGTCTTTGGGTCCGTAAAGGTTGAAAATTCTGGCTCTGCATGAATTTTGATATTGCACTAAAAACAAAAAAAAAATCTTTAAGATATGGTTAAAGTATACTGCTGTTAATCAACACATCAAAATAACTGTACCATTTTAAACAAGACAAACAGTTATTAAAACAATGATTTAAAGTAAACAACCTTTTTTTTAAATGTACTTAAAACAATTTTTTTTAAACATCATAATGCACTTTCTTAACCTGTCAATGTTTTATTAATGTTTTAAAACGTTGCCTGCAATTTTCACAAAATTTTCATGGCCCCCAGAATATTTTGTTGTATGAATATCTGAACATGTAATATATAAAAAGAAAGAACAGAACCTCTGCTTTTAAACAAACAAATAATAATAAATAAATAAAAAGTTTTGCAAATTTTTGATCATTTTTTATCAACATCTGAATGGGGGTAAGTTTTATAAAAACAACAAATACAGTGGAGTTCACTTATCTCGACTCACGGTTAACTCACCAATACTATTATGTCGACGTTTTTGAAGTGTAACCGCCAAACTCCCTATTTGTCTTAGTATTTTTGATTCTTTAATGTCGATTTGTTGATGTCGCCGAAATCTAATATCCACTTCACATGGTTATTACGTGAATAATTTGTGTATCTAGTTCACTGCGCATGCGCTGAGTTTGCCTTGCACGTGGATCACGGTCCGCTCACTCCAATGACGGTTCACTCCCTGTCTTTGATCTAGTCTGAGGGAGAACACGCTGTAGTATCCCACACGTTTTTTGTTATTTTGTGAGCAATCTTTGTGTTTGCGTTGTTGGAGAATATAATTAAGAGTTTGTATCAAGAGTCGAAGGTGTTTTTTATTGTGGTGGTTTTACATATGCCTTTTTTTGTTAGCAAACATGTACGCCTACAGTGTATGTAATTTTTTTTTTTTTGATGAATGCCAATCGCTTCATCAAACAAATCGCGTTAACACTGTTGTGTAAAAAGACACCAAAAACTCGAGCATGTACATTCTCATTTAATAACTCACATCATGTACATCAATACATTTTCATTTTTCTTTCTTGCGTGGGTTATCTTTGGCGCTCTGACAGCTCTCAGCTGGCGCTTGCACTATGACTCTGACAGCTGGCACTGTCTGACCCGTCAATCATGCAAGAAGACGTGATTGGTTGTGCTGCCATGAGGGCGGGCTCTTCTCATCTCATCCGAAGATCAACACAACACGCTTCTTAAAGGGACGTGCTGCTAAACAGCGCAGCGGGAGATTTGTTTTCTTATTGTGTGAATTTCGTGCACAAGCACTGTGTATTGAGCCTGAATAGTTATGGAGAATTGAAGT